>JAECUM010009811.1:0-127943 GCA_016617855.1 Megalonaias nervosa | reverse complement strand
TTTGTTGCTTATTTCTGAATACAATGTTCCTACACCTTAAGCTCCGCCCACCTGGGATTGTACAATTGGTACCGTTATACTATCTGGCGATATATTATTCAGTTGTGGATATTGTACCTACGCCGATCCGTTTGGAGGACACGTATGTAAAGAGTCAAACATAAGGCCCCTTTACATTGTTTTGCTGTCATGAGTTGCCAAGTTCTGTCTAATTAATGTCTTGATTAAGTAAAATTCATCATGAAAGTGTGTTAACATATGTTTGTGCAAAATGTAAAATTGCATATTCTCTTTGGAGCACTTCCGTTGCCAAATCTTCAGTTTCCAAAGTGCATAGAAGTCATGCTCTTTAAATTTCGAAGTAAGTAAACCTTGCTTGTAGTCCGCAATCCCATAATACCTAAATGGAAGTGATAGGTTTTGAAAAAAGGACTGTATAAAGTTTGCGAATAAAAAAGCAATATTTCATTCGGATACCTTGACTTTGTCCCACAGGTATAGAAGTATGAAATGAGTCGTTTTGCCCTTTTTGTTCTCTTTGGGTCACTGCCACCCATCCTAGCCTCTACCTCCCCATGACCAACCTAGGCCATATGCGACCCATACATGTTTATCATTTTTAAGTTCCCACATACGTGACCCAGCCATGGAGGTTAGAGTCCATAAATGATGTCAGTGCCCCAAAGGGTTTCCAAAAATGGCCATAACACCCATTTGATACTACTCGTGCTTGGTGTGGATTTGGTGCATACGGTACAGATCAATGCTGCCCACGCAACTCACAATGGAAGCTGCTGTTTTGATCTATAACCAGGCATCTGCGTGAAAACTGTGTGTACTTGACTTTACTTTTTGTTAATCCGCGCACTTTATTGTTTGAGCTTGTAACTGTCTGTTATTTTCCATTTGCGCTAGCATAGTTTCAAATTCGGCCGCACTGATTATTTTATCCTCGATTGTCACTGAATATAGTTAACTGATTACATTTAGACTGCTTTCTGCGGTTGTCAACTATTCCGAATAAACGCGCATTCGTGAATGCAGTCGCATCTAAATTAATTTGCTAGCACCACCAGATACACCCGTTACTATCGATGAAGCACCAACAGCATTCTGATTGGTACAGTGGCTGATGCTGCCAGGATTCTAGTCATACAAAAACCAAAAGTCTTTGCCGCAGCAAGACAACAAATAGCAACTACGACCAAACACGTACGTTTGGATTTCGCGATTAGCGCGGTTCTCTTGGTAATTTCATCTCGTAGCTATTGTTCTGTTTTATTATCTTTTCACGTCGGTATGACTGAGGGTCCATATTAGTTCTCCTGTTAATAATACAATCGCGTATTTTAATTGTATGACAGGCAGAATCTCTAAGGTTTTATCATCATGCAGAGGCGCAATGTGCACATGCACTTCTAGCCAATAGAACGAGTCTCCAAAAGACCTCACAATTGAATTACTTTTTCAACTACCTCCAAAACAACCACAAAAACAACAAAATAACGCATGCAACACCAGCAACATAAAGCTACAATTACAAACAACAATGGTCTCCAATGTGCACATGCATGCACAAACGGTTTCCTAGATGCCCCACTTTTTCGTATTGTGTCTAGGACTCCTTACAGTGGAACAGCACCATCTCTGTACCTATCTACAATTGCCGCTAAACTTCAGAAAGACCCGCATGTACTCGATGCATTCCATTCGAAAAATCCAAACACGAACACACCAGCATCGATTTTGGTATGCAATATTCCAACTCTCGAATTTTTCTGCAATCTCTACGCGCATACGGAATTGGTTTCTATGCAGTAGATTCTACCGAAGACTACTCTCGCTGTACAGATCGACCGGCGATGGTATAACATTTACAAAACATATACGGATTCGTACTAGAAGGAACAGAGATCACAAGCAATTCCACGAATCGTATTTTGGACAACAAAAATAGTGTCGGAAACAATTGTCGATCCATTTTCCTGGAAGACTTTTCTGTTGGAACATCGAATCATACAATATTTCGTGGAAGACTCTACAACAAATTCGTATGCCAGATGGAATGTGCCGGTGTAAAATAAATGCTTGGAAACAATAGCAATTTTTTGCAAACGTCCAGACGAACGATTGGGAACAAAATTTGCCAACTCGGAAATACAATAACGAGGGATCTGCTCTATCGAGGTGTCTCTGTATGGTCTGTTGCCAGAAGATGCAACCATGGAAACTGAATCGATGTTGTAGAACAGATGTACGAACTATTGAAAAATCCCCATCGCTCACTAATTTGGATACAGCCAATACAAAACCAATGACAAGCACAATCAGCAGCTATACATTGCAGCCTGGTACTGCTATCAATATGCTGGTGAAGTACCAAACCAGAAGACTTAGTGGAGTTGGGGATATCCTCGTATGGCTTTGTAGGTTTGCCACTCCACGCTGTTGTACTCAACGAAATCCACGGTGTCCACGCGAGTCTGATAACATTTCGAAAAACCAGCGAGTGTGCCTCAACGTATTTGGCCCAAAGCAAAAGACAAAACGGCAGACATCCCGAAACCGATTTGGAACCCAACGATTTAAATCGGCACCAAAATATCTATAGGATACAACCTTTGTTCGATAGCGTTGAATCGAAAACTATGGAATGCAAATCGAGGTCTTCTAACATTCTCAATAGAAGAAACAACAACCACACAAAAAGCTTATATTGTATCCACACGAGATCACCAACGAATGCTGGATGAATATTTTTTGCTACGAGAAAACAATTGGTGGGACGAAGTAGCCCAGCGAAGAAACAAAGCCGAACGAGAGAGAACCAAATATCTATACCGAATGGCACATCAACGAGCAGTAGCGGAACGTATTCTTGTACGGTTGCAAAAAAAAAAATAAAAACAACAACCAAACAACAAAAAACAAGTGATGTTGCAAGAACGTTTGGAACAAATGCGAAAAGCACTGGAACAATCCAGTAGAGAATTTCGGGCAACCAAATAAACACGAAAATTGCTATCGTTGTGGCCCGACCAACAAAATATTTTATATCTGCACGATTCGAGATACTAGGATTCCAAAATCTGGAATCTTTAGCGAAACGAGAATACGAAGCAACACTACTTGTAGTGTTTATTTCTACCGAAGACAATCTAGAACACCTGTCATAGCCACAATGACAAACAATGTTATATTGGGCACCATGTACGGAGAGAGGGAGTGTGTGAAACAAAGTCAAATCAATTTTGAATCAAAATAAAACGATTACACCTTGCTCAGAAAAAAAACAACAGAAGAAGAAACCTACAGAGACGACGACGCTTTTCGGTGTCGCCTCGTACATTATGCCAGTGACTTCGAAAATGACACGCGTGAACCGGAACCAACACCCTCCCCCTCTGCCACAAAACCAAGAGTCAAGATCCACGAAGAAGAAATTCGCTCATTTGCTCCCGAAGATTATTTTTACACTCGAGATAAGTAAAAAGTGACTTCCAGAAAATATTTCATCACCGCTTACACGTACAATGTGAAATAAAGACTTTAAGTTTGAAGTGCCACCAGAGAAAGTACCATGTTCATTACAGATTTGTGGGATTCCTTGTTAGAAACACTGAAGCGACAAAGTCGAGCTAAAGATAACGATCACTTGAGACGCTCCATTACTCACGACAGTTTGAAGTCTCTTGTCTGGATTGAGCTTAGTACACAGGCAGAATTAATACCACCCCACCCCCCAAATCATCGACAAACATCAACGTTTAAAATTCGAATGCCGAGTTAGACATAACCGATAGAAAAAAGAAACTCTTTACATGACACACGTTTCTCCTCCTAGAGGTAGCTGATGCAAAGCAGTGTTATTGGTGGATGGAATTCGCACTACCAAACATAGTATCGAGCAGGTCAACAAATCACCAGATCAGATATGCTTTGTCCGTTACCATGTCGTGGATCGAACATATCCCGAGTAGAATGATATCGCAGACCAGTAGCGATCATGGGAGTGCATCGGACAATCGGACAGAGCCAAACAACAACAACAACAACAACAACAACAACAACCCACACACACTCCAAACAAACAAAAGAAAAAACAACCCAGAATTCCTTTTGCAGCAAGCGGACATTTTGAAAGAGACCGTGTGTTGCTTTCTTGAGATGCAGAGACTTGAAGACATGTCGGCCCTTCGCTATACATTAGAAGTGGTTCTTGGATCTCTCGTGTTTCCAGGACCAGCTTTCCCTGATGGAAAATATATTCCCGTAAATCCTCATCAAGAGCATTTTGATGCCATCACCGGTATTGCAAAACCTTATTGTTTTCGTATAAGGTCTTTTGCACATGTACAAAACAAAAATGTATAATTTGGGGTGGACACACATTGGTATTTTCTAATTCTACATTAGATAGGATGAACATAATTGTACAGCTTGTAAGGCATTTTCCTCAGCTTAAAGGCAACATACATAAACCTGGGATGTTTTTCAGATTACCTCGTACCAATTCAATCTGATAGAAAACATTACTCCAAATGATTGTAAAAAGTTAGTTGTTTGACATTGTTACTAAGATAATTCCACTTCTCAGAATTTTTAAGTCTACCACCGTTTCTAAAAACTATAATATTTGTCATCCATTTTTACAGTAAGACCTCATTTGAGACAAAAGAGCTCAATTGTGACTTTCTTTGTAGTTCTAAAACAATATCAACCAAAATACACACCTGATATTTAATACCTGAATATATGTATATATATATATATATATATATATATATATATATATATATATATATATATATATATATATATATATATCCAGCATCCTACCATGCAAACCATTTTGTAAAAAAATGCATACCACAGCATCTCGCTGTCCACTGACGCGAGAAATGTAGCCAAGGGTTTAGCCACCGGGACAAGACATTCATCTTTCCGGAAAGAACAGAACGAGTTCACTGCTCTGCTTGCAAGCGAACCTTTATCAGTTCATCTTGATACAAACAATATTGCACGAAGCAAGCTGAACAACAGAAGAGTGCTAGCGAATTATTGAAACTGCTGCATTTGTGGAAATCTTATCAGAACGAATAACCTAAAGGTGAACATTTGTCCGGGAATGAAAAGATGCCGTTTTTGTGACCAAGTTGTTGACACCGAGCATCAATGTTGCGTTAAGAGATATAATGGTGAACTCTAGAACGAATTCAAAAGCGATCCGAACAAGAACAAAGAGAAACAAATGTATTTTTATTTATTTATTAATTTGAATTTAAGTAATAGACTAGCATTCACAACCCTAATTTTGCGTGGCTCATCGTGCTTGTGAGATGTATATACGAGGACCTATATTGCTTTCATTGTGCCAATTGTTTTAAGGTTCCAGAAGGATGTGACAAAATCTATCGCTGCTTTCCTAATCTTCCCGATTTTTGCCAAATGGATTTTATATCATACTGAAGACACTTTGAGCGAAGAGGGCATCCAAAGTTACGGGGACTGTCATCGATATGTTACAGTCATAGTTCACAAATTCTTGGGCTACGATGGACAATTTCCTTTGAAATATTATTCTGAACAAAGTACAGAATGTCCCACAGACACTATGAATGGAGACAAACTCATCTACATGAAAGTGGAACAAGAACAGTTTAAAAATTCCATGAATTATTTGGCCATGCGTTTGAGTAGAATGTTTAAAACGTTTGGAATGACAGAAGTGGCCGAAGGTTATTTTCCACATTTTTCAATACCGACGCTAATCGACACGTTGTGCTTCCACATTTGTCCCACGTTCACTACTACGATCCCGATGGTATGCGCACAGAACAAAGAGACACATTGTACGCTTGGTACCAAACTCACTCTTGAATCCCGTTTGACTTTCAAAAAGTAATGTTGAAGTATTACAACGTATAACGCGAAAAAAACAAAAAAAAAAAAAAAAAAAAAAACGATGGAAGACGATCGTTTGCCAAAGTCATGTTAAGCTGGGGTTTTTTTTTGGGGGGGGGGATTGGCACAACGTCGTATATTACCCAAGATGGAATTCTTGGCAGATACAACTCGCTACTTTCAACTGGTGGACGATAAAGGAAAACTTATGAAACATGCGGAAATCATCTGCGAAAATTTGAAGTAGAAGAATTACAAAGAAGTGACAAAATTTGATACACCCCCCCAAAAAAAAACTTTCTAGTTTGGAAATGTCACCATTACATAGTACGTGACAACCAACACCCAGTTAAAATTGTATGATACCTAGGAACCTTTGGAGACCGAGCCCTTTACCTTGACAGTTGTATGTTCATCCATTGGCCTGATAGTAAACATACAGACATGGAGGATGATCGTTTAGGCGTATGGACTGACGAAAACCGAGAAGGCACTATTGTGAGGTTTGCTAGCAGTGACCCCAAAAAGTACGGATACCAACACAGAGACTGACATGGACAAGTGCATACCAAGAGCAAATTCAAAGGATTGACACTGACGTCATCATTCGAGTCAAATAGACAACTTTGATGTTTTAAAAGAAGCTTTACAGTCTGGGCAAGATCAAGATTTTCACGTGAAAACATTGAATCCAAGAAAATGGTACGTTTCTAAAAGTACCAAAGTGTCAGTCAACCTTTTAAAAAAGTCTATCAGATTGTGTACCAGAAACAATGGCGACTTGCAGACCACAACACTTTACCTTATGGACACACCGAGCTCCAGTACAAAAAGGGGAAAGTTCCAGACAAGCAATTCATTGTGAATACAAATACCGATCTATAAAGATGAATAATTTAACACATCAACAGAGAGAGGTACCCACTATGGACTCAAAGTTCAATTTTTGGTCAACACACTTTCACCGACAAAGACTAATTCGACACAGTAATCGAATGAGAGGCTCATTAATTCTCCAAGTTCAATATTGAACTCGAGTGCGATGATGTGCCTTGCGACCAGATTGATGCCGTACTCTGCGATATCAGCGATATAGCACGACCATGCCATTCCTCTACTGTGCCATTCGTGTGCCTGACCGCTCTACTTGTGAAAGCGATGCAGCACGACCTTTCTACTTTATTATTATAATTGATGCCTTACATGTACTAACCTGTGGATCTCATTCATGCGCTCGCAAACCACTTTGATACCATTAGGTCAACAAGATGTGAAAATCAAAGAAGAATACACGTTTCCGGTGGCTTGGCTTTGCTATAGTAACTTTGAAAGCCGACTCAAGACGCTTAAACAATGGCCCAGAGATCTGGATAGAATACTAGTATCCAGTACCAAAACTTTAGCCCGAGTCGGATTTGTCCAGCCGGAACGAGAAGACCAAGTACAGAGTTTCGGTTGTTGTGTGAAGATCCATGAATATAAAAGCTCACCTTTCCTAGAACATGCCAGATGGTCTCCGTGCTGTCACTACCTTCCTTTGGTGTGGCATGATTATTATCCGCATGGATACTTTAGAAAACGGAATTCTTAGTTTTTCTTCTGGAGGTGCGAGAACACGTTAATAGAGAGTCTGTGCAGATTCAAGTGCAACACATTATATTGCATCTTTTACATCGTAGACGTTTTAACCAGTAATATCTGAATGCTATTAGAGGATTGATTGTTTTGTAAGTGTTCCAGTGGTCAGACATCGATCAACTACCCATAACTCTGAAGAACTTCGATGCCACGACTTCTACATACAATGTGGCAGCGGTGCACCGAATTCCAGAAAAGAAAGACTTAAATGATTTTGGGTGATATATGGTGATAGTGTGTATTAGTGACTACTTTTTTCGCATTTCTTTCACCAGCAAATTCATTGTGGATCATTTAAGAATGATACATGCAGCAAAGACAGGTCTTCCAAAACTTTATCATGCACGAAAACACGTTGTGTTAAGAGTGTTGAGAATAGTGAAGAAGATAAGGTGTGTACGTTCGTGAAGAAGGCATTAGTCGTACTTTATTCACGCTTCATACTTACCAAAAAGTGTGTATAACTAGTTGGTTACACCAACAAATTCACGACTGGAAAGATGGTCGTGATTGGAAAAGTCTTGGCTTCGATGCTTGGATACATGAAAGGGTAGCTATTATGCCAGTGTGAAAGACATTGTGTGTCACTGATAGAGGAAAAGAAGTTAACATAGATCCAGTGAAAGAAAACAACTCAGAAATGAAAATTGTATTAGAACAATTTTAGCAACAGGCAATAGAGCACCAATTTTTATTTATTTATTTTGGGGGGGGGGGTGTGCCTTGGACGCCAGAGGTATGGGACGCCAGAATCCCTTTGGGCCATCATCGTCGCCCCGGGCGCCATTTACTCTTAGTTCACCACTGGAAACAGGGTAAAATATAAATCCAAAATCGAAGAAATACTCCACTTCCACGAGAGGAAAATCAGTAGTGTAGAGATAGAAAGAATGAGGAATAAATGACAATCCTAGAGGAATTAGAGACATTTAATTCCACAGAGATTAGAAGAAACCAAACCGTGTTCGCAATTTGCGTGTGATACAGATTGGGAGTATTTTACACTAGTTTATATGCAGTTTTGGTGATCTTAATTTCTGCCTTATTCATGTACAGAGTCATTTATGTCTTGTGTTTTTGTATTTTAATTCTAGCACGCTTAAATGTAATCTGTTTTAGATGTTATACTTCCATGACAAGAGAAAAAGAATTACAAGTGTATAAAATTGATCAAATGTCTTGCGTCTTTCACGGTAATCTCAGAATTCTCAAACATTGGTTATGATGCATCCTCCTCCTCCATTCTCAAGGTGATTAAGGAAAAAGTTAGATCGTATATGGTGGGAGGCAGCAGCAGAGAGGGTGAACAGACCACTTGGCTGAATTATATTTGCCTAAAAGGGGTACGCTCAAAAAACCGAGATACAACGTCAATAACGTCAAATTGAAACCTCTAGCCAACCAATTATTTCGGACCATTTTTTAAAAGCGGGTTTTTTTATTTTTTTGTGTGTGTGATTTTTTTACGTTTTCAATACCTATTCGTGGTTGGTTCACCCTCTCTGCTGCTATAAATTAAACAACCAGTATAACTATTATTAATAAATGAATATTGGAGAACCACATTCAACTAGATTAGCTCGAGAGCGATTACAGGCAATTAGAAAATATTTACCCGTCCGTGATTTAGTCAAGCAACAACTACAATCACGTCAGGAATCTCAGGTTGAATTTGCAGAGGATACAAAACAGTTATTTAAACCTATTACAGAAACAACTAAAAGTCCTCTTCCTACGTTAGAGAAAACCGCTGAAGCAACTGGAAAAATAGCAGAGCGAACTAAGAAAATAAAAAGGATTTTACGGGAGCTTCCAGGTGAAATAGCTGCTGCTCAGCCAATGCGAGAAATACTTGAAGGTATTGAACAAGTTCGTGGTGAAATAGGTGATATAAAGGATCGTACACAAGAACCAGAAAAACTAAAAGAAGAACAAACAAGAGAAAGAACTGACATAAGTGACAAATTTACCGAAGATGCTATTATTGATATTACAGGGGTTAAAAATGTAGGAGAATTAGCTATGATTGCTGTGAGAAGTTATAATGATCGAGGACAATTTTTAAAACCCGAATATGCTGATAAATCTGAAGGTCGTGAAAGCTGGTTCAAATGGATATTTCGTATATATTACAAAGTTGATCAGGCCAGAGGTGATGATCCAAAATCTATGGAATATTCTGATGCAATAAATAATTATATTTCGTCTATACAATCATCGCCAGAACAACGACAACAATTAGTACAACAACAACAACAACAACAACAACAAAAACAAGGAAAAAAACAAGAAAAAAACCCCCAAAACATCACCGAAACCAAAAGAAGAAACTGAGGAAGAAGAAGAAGAATCTTATGATTCTCCTGGAGCAATTGGAAGTGGTTTAGGAAGTGGCTTTATTACTTGTCCCAATAACGTTCTTGCTGATGTTGATCGACTAGAAATCCTCATTGGAGGAAAACGAGCTGGTAATAATTCCCCAGAAATCATTAATGAAGCAGCTGATATTTGTAAACGATTATTTACAGGTGGAATTATGGATATTAATGTATATCGGTCCCTCATTAATGAAATCGCCGATGACTACCATAGTGACTAAGTCACTGGATTGAGTATATAATTAAATACAGTTATTATAATAAAATGATCGTACATGGTACTCAGTGTGGACCAACCATGGTCAGGGCAGTAAATTCTCGATTGCCAGTATACAAAACAACCTACGGAGATGGACTAGGCGATATTGTTCAGGGTCTGTTTAGAAGGATAGCCCCAAAAGCAATACCGATTGCAAAGCAACTGGGGATGAAAGCTATTGATGTTGTTCGTAAAAAAGGTATTGGTGCTGTTGGTAATCTCGCTAGTAAAGCGTTTTCAGCGATCAAGGATAGACTAACACGATTAATACGCAGACCTGCGGTCCGACCTCAACCTGTAAAATTACCTAGCACTGAAGTAATGCCTGCAAATATTAGTAAAATAATAAATCAAGCTGCTAATCAAAAACTAGCAGAGTTGGCTGATGTACCATTATCAGAAAAAGAAAAAAATATAACCGCTAGTCTGATAGCAGGAAGTGGTCTCACTTCCCGAAGTGGTCTTCGTTTTAGACGATAATAATTATAATTAAGATGTTCAAACGTATATCTGATCCCGCGTTCGACATGGACGCACCAATACTCAAGGATGAGTCTGTGCGTGATTATCAATATTATTCTTATGATGCACGAGATCCAAATCAGCGTGGAGGACAAATTGAGCTGCAAGTTCAAGATACAAGTAGGTATTTTCTACCTGCTGCGGCATTTATTGAAGTAGAGGGCGAAATTTTAAAAACAGACGATACTGCATATGTAGATGATGTTATGGTTGGTTTTGTTAACAACGGTGTTATGGCTTTATTCAAAAGCGCCATATACATGATTGATGGAAAAATTATTGAAGCAATCTATGATGATGTTGATGTTGCCACGACGATTCTTGGTCTTGCGCGATATAGTGATGATTACTCAAGATCAGCTGGTCCATCAATGATGTTTGTAAAGGATACTTCTGACCGCCCTGATAACAGACAATATCATATAAGACGACCAAGAAATAATGCCAACAATGCTGACGCTGATGTGTGGCCGGTGGTTCATGGTTCTAATCCAGAATTTAACTTAGGATTTACAACACGTCGAGCAATGTTAAAAGGAAATAGAAGAGATTTTTCATGTGCAATTCCGTTGTCACACATCTTTGGATTTTGTAGAAATATTAGAAAGGTTATTTTTGGAGCTAAACATACAGTTGTACTTGTAAGAAAAGGTACAGACAATGATGCAATATGGCACGTTGAAGGCGCTGATGATGCTGCAACCATAGCACTTCATGGCAAAGTAGTACTAAAAAAACTTTCACTGTGGATGCCAGTGATGACTCCGTCAATATCTGAAGAAGACCGGTTGCTATCTTTTATGAGTCAAGGTGGTAAATCAACATTGTCATGGTTGACTACGACAACAGATTCTTTTCAAAGTAACATTAATGGTTTATTTACTTGGCAAATAGCTTCTCAGCAAGGTGTTTCTGCACCGCGACATATATTTATCGCGCTTCAAAATACTGCACGATTAAATAATCAAACACAAAGTAATATGATTTTTGATAAACTCGGTGTTTCTGAGGTTTCTTTAAAAATAAACGGACATCAAGAACCTTCTGAAGAAATATTGCTAAATTTTGAAAATAATCATGTAGCACGTGTATATCATCGTCTTATGTCGTTTATGGGGCGTGATCAGAACATTGATACTGGTTTACAAATATCACAGTTAGATTTTACAACCTTATATCCGATTTATTATTTTTCGTTGGAACATTTGGATTTGTTTAGACAGTCCGTCGTTGATATAATTTTTCGAGCTCGTGTGACGCGAGGGGTTATTGCGAATTACAGAGCAATCGCCGTCATACTCAGCGATAAGACGATGTTACTTGAAGGTGTTGGTGGACGAATGAGAATCGTTGATGCCCCAGTAGAAAATCTGTAACACGTAATTAGATCACCTTGATTTAAAATCAGGATAATAATTATAATGTCATATCATCACGCTAGTGTTACCCTGACTCCTGGTCAGATTAAAAAGCTACAATCAGCATCAAAAAATAACTGTGGAATAAAAATATCGCTAAAGCGAGAACAGATGAGCGGTTCAAATAAATTATCGTTGACCGAGCGTCAATTCAGAAACTTCAATGAAGCCAAAAAATCAAATAAAGGTATAAAACTTAATCTTTCTGCGGGTGCTATCAAAGATATTGCTAAGACGGGTGGTATATTTCCACTTCTCGCAACTATACCAGCATTAATAGCCGCTGCAGCTCCAGCTGTTGCAAAAGCAGCTGCATTAGGCGCTGTTGGAACCGCTGCTGGAATGGCATTAAAGAAAGCAACTGGACACGGGATAAGAAGAACATCCAAAAAAAAGGGAAGAGGTCTAAGATTGCCAGGGACCCCATATTCATGGTACGGAAGGGGTCTAAGACTTCCCGGGACCCCATATTCATGGTACGGAAGGGGTCTAAGACTTCCCGGGACAGTTTACTGATATCGCCTATGTCCAATTTTGATTTACTTAATGCCGCTAAAAAACTAAAAATAAAAAACTTCAGAAGTATTTTTATGCGCGATCAATTACCTAAAATCGCTAGCGATTTAGAAACTGGTATTATTAATCTCGATAAAAACTCTGGACCAGGCACGCATTGGGTTGGATATGCAATTGATCCACGTGGAATTATTTATTTCGATTCATATGGATTAGCGCCACCTAAGGAATTTCTTCATTATGTCAGCAATAATATTGCTCCAATTTGGTATTCAACGTTACCAACACAAACATTAACTGATCCACCAATATGTGGTCGTGAAGTACTTAATGTACTTGATGCTATATCAAAATCAACAAAACCACCTCATAAAGTCGTGCATGAATATACCACATTGTCACATTTAAACAGACATTGATAAATATAATGGTAGATATTTACGGAAGATCTCGCAAAGCTCAGAAGCAAGCTGATTTATCTAAATACGCAACTCTTGATCAACTCAGAAATGAGATTGACGATTTATTAAATATTACAAGTGTGGATCAAAATGAAGTCGTTGTTTTTCAGGATAAACAAGGACGATTAAAAACGAGTAACATACAACTGACAGATGTACTCGTACGAATTCCTACCGCAGTTGTTAATAATATCGTTATTTTCTCCGATCAGGGTAAAATACAAGATTCTGGTAAGTCAGTTAACGATTTTATCAAGCGAGCTGGTGATTCATTCACGGTCACATTATTATGAATCGAAATAAAATTATAGACCTTGGAAATCCAACCGTAGATACAGACGCCGCAACAAAAAAATATGTCGATGATCAAGAATCTAAGTACGTGTTAGTCAACGGTGGTATAATGCGTGCATTTCTCAACATGAATAATAATGGTATTAATAATCTTAGAACACCAGAATCTGATTTTGACGCTGCAACGAAGAAATATGTAGACGATAGCAACATTCCTACGACAACTTCGCTAAAAACAATCAATACCGAAATGACCACACTCAATGGTACTTTTACTAGACACGTGGAAACGTTTTTAAATTTTCGTAGAAACATAAACAAAACCATTAAAGAATTTTTTGGGGAACAACCAACCGTTGACATAAAACTAGCCGACGTTAACATGAAACTCAATGATATTGTTAGTGGAATACCTAATATTGTTCAAAAAACTAATCTGATTAAAATTCCTCACAATCAGATCGTCAATATCGTGTACACAGTAGCATCAGGATTAACAACATGGTCACAGCAAAATAACACTATTAAATATACCGCAAAAGTTACTGGTGTGTATAGACTGTCTATCTTTAGCTCTGCAAAGTTTAAAATTTATACTACAACATTTCCGTGGCGTCATTCAACTGATGCTTTCTCTGGAGTTGTATCTATAGTGTTAAATAAAGATGCTGAAGAAATATTTTTACTGGAAGCAGATGATCAAACAATAACCGCAACGTCTTACTGGTGGTGTTTGGAATTTGTAGCTGAAACACCACAATTAATCACTTAATATAACAATAATGGATCAACACCAAAGACCTCAGTCCTACATCGACGTTCAACGTTACAGATACAATCAAGTATATGAACGTCTGACTAAACTAAAGGATTTTATTGATTATTATAACATAAAAATAAAAAAATACAAAAGGCGTATAGTTGTCATCGATGTAGTTGTTTACTCGGTTTCTGCTGTTATTGCTGGAACAGGATTATTATTATCAACATTGACGATGACAGCACCTGCTGTTATAACCATCATTGTTTCAGCATCAACGACTATTGCTGGTGTTCTCGGTATTATAGCTAAAAAGATAGATACCTGTACAAATGCTAAATTGCACGATTATATGATTAAATTACATACAGTGACAGAAGCATGTTCTAAACTATCTTTGTATATTTCTTCATGCGTTAGTGATGGTGAAATATCCGATACTGAATTTGCGATGATGATGAAAACCTATGATGATGCGTTTAAGGTGATCGCTAATGATTTTGACGAATTAAATAATAACGATAATAATAATGACAGACAGGGAATTACTTCAGCAGATCGTCACTAATACGACTCCATCAAAAACTACAATGATTTCATTAAGTTCGACCAATCCTGAATTTAGCGTTAACTTTCCAACCGCAATTCCTGCAAAGGAAATAGCATTAGCACAGTTACGGGTTTATCATAGCTGGCCTAATATTAGATCAAAGTCATTTGGTGGACTACAGCCAAATAATTCATTAGTATTCGCAAATAAGAATAAACCTGATGGAACTCCTGATTGGCAAGTAGTTAGTATTCCAACTGGCAGTTATCAGATAGATCAGATCAACGATGAATTTCAACGCAGAATTAAATCCATTACAGAAAAAGAATCCAAAATAGCGATTACTGCTTACGAACCAACATTATCAGCGGCGATTGAAATAAATTCCCCTGGTTATCTCGTAGACATCTATCAAAGTTCGAATAGATCAGTGTTAGGATGGCTTGATATTTCACCGGTTTATCAAGGACCACTAGAACCACAACGATCTGATTTCGTCACGGATAAAAGAATATTTATAAACCTTCCAGAATATCGAAAAGTAAAAGATGCTTATCCATGGCTAAAATATTTAGGCGATAAAAGAGCTATACATCATATAAATAGAATAGAAGACTATTTATGAAAAACATTGATAGTAAAAAGGGTAAAATAGTGACTCTTGATATTGATTTAATAAATTCATATGCTAATACAATTAAATCTGAACATGAACGTGTATTTAATAATCTACGAAATTTATTTTCAAGCATTAATGTTTATTACAGCGATGATTTAAAAAATCAAATAATTGCCACAATACAACATTTGAATCAAGTTGCTTCAGATCTAGAGTTTATGAATAATGTTCTTGTTAACAGAGAAAAACATTTATATAACCCAAGAACAGATAGATATGCTACAGGCTATATAGTTAATGAAGACGATCCAGAACAGCGTGTTCCACTCAATCTTTTATTTACAACAGTATTTCTTAAATATTTCGGAATTACGCAAGAACAACTACCAACATTTATAATTCCCGGATTTAACTCTGAAGAGCTAAAGAAATCAGTTAATGATTTTATTGATGAACAGCTTAAAAGAATATGTGATTCATGGAGAAAAATAGCCCCACCACCGGTTATTCTTAAACATAACAACGATCCATACGGTGAAGGTCGTCATATATCACCAGGCATTGTTAATATAACATCAACGATCGCAATCAATCTAGTATGTGATGTAATTGATGGCAGCTATCAAGTAGACCTTGAGAAATCTAGCCACCGCAGTGGTACTGCGGAGCAAGGTTATATATTATATACATTCAGTCCTCAAGCTCCGCCTGGGTGGTTATTTGTATCTGAACCAATTAACCCCGTTTATCTACGTGTACATAAACCATTATTGTCGAGAATAAATTTCAAACTCACAGACCAGTCTGGGAACATTCTGGATCTACGAGGAGAGAATCTTAATATTAATTTGTATATACACTCGTAGAGTTGTCGTATTTATGTACATGTGATAGCGCACCAACATTGTTCGTTTAGCGAATAAATTCTTTTGCAATCGGCGCATTATTCAGAAAATATTGTAGATCTGAGAAAATTTGCTTGTTTTATGTTATTTTTGCTTGTTTTATGTTATCCTTGCTTGTTTTTTAGTCAGATTTCTTGCTCCGTGAGGGTCTAAATCATCATAACATCTGTAACACTTGGCAGGTCTCTATATACATTTCTCTCAAAACGCAGATAAAAATTATTTTTTCCCCACTGTAATTGATTATGTGATGAAGCGCGATAACTCTGCTCTGTCTCTCTGTAGAGCAAATTAAACGATTATCTCCCTTGTAATACATGTTATCTATAATCGAGGTATTTCAGTCCCCACGGACACGATATATATCGTTTTTCGTTAATTATTTAGTGATCTATCTGTTCTTTGTAAGCATTGCTGTTAGTGAAGCAGCAGTTTGTAACAGAGAGAGATATTGATGCATCTTTTGACTCTGATAACTTTAAATTCACGTCAGTTTTATATACCAAGTACGTAGAGTTATTTTTAGCTCTAACGTATTTTGACCTTAACGAACGATAACTCATACGTGCGATTATTTTATTAATTTTGAAAAATTGAAGTAAATTCACGCTACATTAGTAATACAAGTCCTGTGAGATAGCACAAATATTTTATATACTTAAATTTAACTGTATTATTGATAAGAGAGCGATGGCCGAAGTGGTAACGCGGTTGGACGTAGATCGAAGTTCAGCAGACTCTCGCATGTTCGAGTGTCAAAAAATGCTAAAGATATATTATCTTGCATTTGGCGACTGATGCTATTTAATTGGGGGAACCGGAGCATTTCCTCGAAATCCACAACAGACAAAATACACTCTCCTACCATACACCCTTGTGGTGGGTGTACCTTTTACACTCCCCGGGGTTTTGTATGGGGGGGGGGAGTGTACAAAATCTGTTGGACGTAGACAAGATTTCCCCGTCATCACCATTTGTATATATTTCATGTTCATAGAATCATCTATATGTTTGTGCCGTCCAAAATCAAAATCAAAATCAGAAACCATCTGTATATATTTCATAACCATACAATATATGTTGTGCTGAAATCAAAATCATAAACCATCTGTATATATTTCATAACCATATATCACACAAAAACAGCCCCCTGACAAAAAAAAAAAGTCATGGGGGCTAATATTTTTTTATTTTAAATATATAAATATATATATAATGAACCATGAAAACATCAATGATATTATCTGTGCTATTAAAAAACTAAAACATAACGGAATAAAAATATCTGATAATCTCGACCCTCAGAAAATTATATGCGATTTTGAATCACTGCAACAGAGAAAATTTGGTAATAAATATACACTACCTTCAAACTACAGATTTATAAAATTAATTTATCAATCTATGCTTGAATCACTAGCTATGGTAAACGATGATCAGGTAAAGCTATTTGCACCTCTTGCACAGTCAATCGAAAAGGTTAAATCCGAACTGTCTCGTGAATACGAAAGAAAAAAAATTATGGACAATCGTATAATGCAATTAAAAAAGATTATGTTATCTGATTCTGTCAAAAATGATAGTGACGCTGAGAGCAGCGACGGTGAAGGTGGACCCTTGACTGTAGTTATGGCTAAACAAAAACCCTGGTAAAACTGACAGTCGAACTATATACAGTAATTCTGTTTTTGTTAAGAAATAGTTATATGACATATTCAAATATTACCCGCTGATTATATTTTTTCGAAAATGCAAATTTGTACATTTTATCAGCTGCAAATTGTACCGATCGTGGATGTATATCAAAATATCTGGCAGCTGCGTTTATTAAGGGGAAGGTCATTTCTTGGTCTGTTTCTGTATTTATGGATTTAATAGCTCTCTTTACGAATATTTTACACGCTCCTGTATTTCCACGTCTAGAATTCTGACTCTGTGTAACGACTTGCAAGTTAGATAGCTGATTATTCTGGGGATTCCCATCCAAGTGGTCAACTACAAATCCGTCTTTAATCAATCCAAAATAACACTCAAAAATGAATCAATGAAATAGATATCTATTTCTTCCAGCATTGAATCTAAAATAACCAGTATTATCAAGACTACCGACTGATTTTTTTAATCGACAGTGCCTGATCACGCCATCACGAGACACTTCATAATTTTTGATGATCGGATGTTTCACAAATTCGTTTGCTCCATTTATATAATAATATTATTTATCTAAATCATTATTCTGAAATCTGGCCAGATAATCCTCTGCGGTTTTTATAGGGGATTTACCTAACGATGTATTATTTTTTTTGTCATAATAACGTTTTAATTCTCTATATTTTTTTCCACCGCATTTCACACATAACTGAGTTTTTCCTCTGACTCCAGCACCACACTGAATACACGGTTTTGGTCCTAGATTTCCATGTCTAACACATTGCATATGGTAGCCACAGAATTCATTCACGCATGCTCTGTTACAAGGATAAGTATGTCCAATTTTAAGCCAGTGGCAGTAATTCTTTGTTTCAATCATTATATATATATATACTAAAATTCAATTTAAATATTTGTTTTAATTATATGGAGGAATTATCCATGATTGAACCTTCCCCTGCTAGATTTGACCTTGACAGACTACCAGAATATAAATTTAGTGTTTCGATGCAAGATCTAGCTTTAACGAATGAAGATATAACAGAACGTATCCGTGAAGCCAAAAAGGAATTTCGTGACGATGATCCTGCTCATGTGTGGTCAACATTCAGAGTTGGAAATGTTGTCAATGTGATGAATGACAAACGAGGAAAAGTAATTATTAACCACCTTGATAATCAAAAATATTTTATTTTAATAAAATTTATTGTAAATACAGATGACGATATCTGGATTATTCGTGATAAGCGTGATCCAGTACGTGTGCAGTCGGGAAGCAATATTGTTCTCTTAAATAACAGATCCAAGCCCGGAATACTTACTGGTATTGATAAGCCCTATTATGAGCGGGGGTATCCTGTGACCGCAGTTGTCTATGCAATATATCCGCTGAATGATAAACCTGACGTTAAGGATCTCAAACCGATGAAACTGTCGAGAATAAACTGTGTAGCTGAACGAGTTACAGAACATTTTACAAATGCGATACGTGGTAATGGCTTGACAGATTTAAGACGTAAAAAATAAACACATGGGCAGAGGCGGTTAAAGATACCGGAGCGTCTATCAAAGATGTCGCTGAGCTAGAAAAGAAATTAAAATTCCCAATAACAGTAAAGACGTTAACAGGAGAGATTTTATATAAATCAAAATATGAATCAAGAGGGGCTCCAAAAACAATAATTGATCATAACGCGCATGCATGGACTATGGCAGTAACTATATTTCCACGAGACAGAGCGGTTAAATTTTATGATGGTGATATATTTGATTTTATCAGAAATATTAGTAAAAGTGACCCTGTATCTGTTTGGTTGTTTCAAAGTTCAGAATACGAACATTACGATCAGTTTGTACGATCCAGTGGTGATATTTATCGTACAGAATCTCTTCATGAAGAAATGAGAAATCTTGCGCTGAAATATACTTTTGACGATATCAAGGTTGGAGAATTATTAAATAATTGTTTTACCGTACCATCAGTAGCTGCCCATTTCGCTCAGGAGAAAAATTCATGGAAACCGACACGATCGGAATTTCTTGAAGATGTCCAGAAAAGCTGTATTGAATATGGACACGGTGGATTATGGAATACTAAATACAAATATAGCGACGTTATCTCTGTTGATATGGCAGCGTGTTATCCTGGGAGTTTTCTTGGATATGGAGAATGTTCTAGATACTTTAAGAGATTTGGACATCCATCACACGAGATGACCAAGGTTTCGATAAACGGACCCCTACCAGATTTTGATTTAACAGGATTTGCGTGTGTAGAATCATTCGAGTTTGCACAAAATCTCCATCCTATCAACTATATTTGGTTTGGAAGACATTTTTCAGAGAAATACTGGGTACCGACAGTGCTGTTGCGGTATATGACCGATTCTGGAATTTTAATATCGTTAATAGTAAATGAAGCGATTATATCATATCGTCCACTGAAGCAGGTTTGGTTACCAGAACCAGATAGTGAAGCTAGAAGAGAGTTTCCAGACCTAAGCGAAGATGATATTATTAATATACGTAAATGCAGGGACGAACATGATGAAAAACTTGCAAAAGATCTTGGTAGAAAGATAATCGGTAAGTTTACTCAAGGTAGTTCATACGATTATAAACGACACTGTACAATATTGGTTATGGACGACGCTGAGCTAGATTTTATAATCGCTGATACAACGGAAAAAAAACACATTTATAAGCCGATGTAATGTTTATTCATCAGATGGAACCAAACTAGGTACGATTGTGAGTTATATTGATGGTGACTCACCGCAGTTCACTCATTTAAGATCTTCGATGTTAGCTTATGTTTCAATAAATCTATTGTCGATGATAAATAGATTTCCTCGTTACGCTGTCAGAGTTGCTACGGATTCATTTTACATAGATAAAAAATATAAGGATTTATTAAAACCGCTACTCGGTAATGGTGAATGGGGAACATGGAGGATAAAGCAAGAAAATATACTTCGTTATTCTGAATCTGCAGACGTTGAAATTATGGAGAAATATTACAAAAATAGTAATCAAGCATCAAAGTCATCTGCACCATCTGTATACGACCCCGTGGCTAGACATAAGACTGTTTATCTTAACGGATGCGGTGGTTCAGGTAAAACAACTCGTGCGATTAAATTATTCATGAATAATAATTCAGATATAATTATTTTGACACCTACACATAAATTAGCCAGGGAAATAAAAGAGCGAGGAGTAAAATCATGTACATAACCATAGTTTCTTTAGATGGTGCGGAGACACATGGACTCCTGAACGAATGGGTGAAAAATATATACCTAAGTATATTATATGGGACGAGATATGCACGGTGTCGTTAGAAGTATTAAAAGTATTTCTTGAATGGTTGTTATTAAAGAATACTGCTGTGATAATGTGTGGCGATCGTGGTCAACCACCACCTTTTGTTGGACAATCTCCACATGAATGGCTGAAGAATAACGTAGATTATTATGAAGAAATAAATGATGACCGTAGAGCCATTGATGAACCGCTGAAAGAACTTAAAAGATTAATCAGACTGCAGCCAGATAAAATACAATGTGAGATAATGCGAGGAGTAATTCCAGAAACTACAATGAGTGATTTTTTTAAATTTATGGAGACCCTCTGATTTGATAATCTCAAGTAGAAAGATAGTTCGTGATGAACTACAAGAAAAATTATTTACATTACATAAAGAAAAGTTTTCAGATCTACCTGTACCTTTGTGTTATCGCCCAGCAGACACTCGACGACAGAATATTGAAGTTGAAATTCCTGGTGTTGGGGTACAGAATCTCGTATTGAATGATATTGTTTTGGTTGCTATTGATTTGTTGAATGCGCATTGAGTATGGATAAATCTCCATGGACGTTAGGATACGCTATAACGATTCACTCATCTCAAGGATTAACTATTTCTGATACAAATATCTGGATTGTAGATGATCGGATTGAATGGTCGAATTTAGTCTATCTTGCAGTTTCTCGAGTCAGAAGAATATCTCAACTACATAGGGTTATTATAGATTACGTGATAACTGAGGAAATCACTAATGACACTGCTGCAATAAAGAAAAATTAGCGGGTTATAAGCAATGTGACAAAAAAAATAAGCGTGACTTTGATATTGATGCTGAATTTATTATAACGCTAAAACAACGACAGAATAATGATTGTGCAAGCTGTAACTGTAAGATGCTATGGCAGTATTCGAATAATAATCCAAGACAATTTACCGTAGATAGAATTAATAGCGATATAGGTCACACACGTGATAATGTGATGCTGACCTGTCTTGAATGCAATCGACGTCGGGGCGCTGGACGCCCTGGTGCAAGTTTACATAAGTGAACGTGGTGGTAATTTTGTATCCGCAGGAATTACTTGTAATTGTTCACGTACAAATCCACGCTGAGGGGCTGTAGAATCTAGTCTGTAGATTGCAGGTCTTCCAGTGGATCTAATTATGTCAGAAATTGTATGTGTAGTAACGCTCCAGATAGGATCGGTTGCTCTTTTTTTACCACCCTCAAGTTCCCCAGGCTCATATAAATATCTTACAGTTACATTACCTAATATTGGTCGAGATTGTTGTCTGTCATTGCTATGGGTTATATATTTTTTTGTGATCACATTAGAAGGTTTCATGGAAGTTGCACGAGTAATTTCATTATTTAGTGCAGATATCACACCTGGTAATCTTGCAACCCATTCACGAGATCTCTCTCCGGACTTAAAGTCGGTAGATATTTCCTTTGCATATTGATATCCAAATAACCGCTCAGCAAGTGTTCTATTAAATCGTTCAACGATTGCCTGATCACGATGAATTTCAGTATGTCCTCGTCTGATTTTAACGTTATGTCGCTTCATCAATGATGATACTGCACCAAGAAATTCTTTACCAGGATCAACCTGTAATAATTGTGGCCATCGCAAAGGTCCTCGCTGATAAATTCGCTCGAACGCAGATGCAACTTCAGATGCTGTCTTTGTTGATAATGGTTCCGCTTCTTTATATCTACTTGCAACGTCAACGACAGTCAATGCGTATTTGTACGTGCGTGATTTTCGTCCACGTGTTTTAATAGTATCGTGTGGGAAAAACAAAATATCTGCTTGATGAACTTCATTAGGGACGCTGACATCAAAATGTGCGTATTGAATTTTTTTAGGTGGTGGTAGATAAATCTGCCATATTGCCTGTCGTGCTAACCACGCTGCAGCGACATCACGTGAGACTTTTGCTGCTTCGGAAAGTTTAGTAATAGCTGCTTTGCCTCTCCAATATCCTCTCGGGGAATAATAAACAGATTCCATTATATTAGTTATATAATTAATTACCAGCCCCTAGCATTATTTTACCTTTCATAGCAGTTTTTACTAGAAAACTAGCGAGTTTTTCTCTGAGAGATTTATTAGGTATAGAATTTAACGCATGAATCAATTTCACATCTGCGAGATGCCGTTGTTGTAAATCCTTACTTTTATACGCAACATCATGAACATGACATGCTTGATCAATCTTATTTACTGGATGCTCTCCTGGTCTTGGTTGATCCTGATCATCAAGTCGGATATCAAGTCGGGTTCCAGGACCACAATAATTATATCCAGGAAGGTGTTTCTCACCGGGGTATTTAGCCCATGGGGTTCCTGGTAATTTCCCTAATGAAGCGGCTATATCTCCACCGTTCTTCGTCGATGAAATAAATTTATATTTTTTTGTGCCACATTTTACGCATTTACCTGTAATTGCACGTCTTTTATTTTTTGTTGTTATTGTCGTTAATCCAGTGGTATCGGTGGGTGCTCTGCATCGAACACAATATAAATTCATATTATTTATTATATGGATATAATTGATTT
The DNA here is from genome assembly GCA_016617855.1 of Megalonaias nervosa. Taxonomy (NCBI): domain Eukaryota; kingdom Metazoa; phylum Mollusca; class Bivalvia; order Unionida; family Unionidae; genus Megalonaias; species Megalonaias nervosa. Next base: position 104,192 of record JAECUM010009811.1, on the reverse strand, counting down.
CTCAGCGACACGAAAACAAGAACCAGTAAAGCACCATCCAGCGCTTCCAAATTCTATTAGAATGATAATAATAGGTCCATCTGGATCTGGTAAAACACAATTATTGCTTAATCTAATAATGCGATGGCTCAAGTGGGATAGGTTATATTTGGTAGCACCATCTGTAGATGATCAGCGGTGTTATGGGGTACTTAAAGATTTTAATGAAAATGCAAAAATATTGGACGAAGATGGAAACGATGTTATTGATTTTATTACCGATATCGATGAGGCACCATCTGTAGATGATCTAGATGGACTTATTAATAATTTAGTAGTGTACGATGATGTTATGCTGGATAAACAATCCAATCCAGCTAGAATATTTTCTCGAGGTAGACATAAAAATACTGACGTGATTTATGTTACACAACGATATACACAAATACCTAAGGTGATCAGAGATAATTGTAATATTTTGGTTGTGTTTAATGGAGTAGATAATTATACTCTGCAGAATATTTATTATACTTGGTGTTCAGGGGACATGGACATGATTAAATTTAAAAACTTCTTTTCAAAAGCACAAGCTGTTCCGTTCGGATTTATAACGATAAATTTACATGATCCAAGATCTAGATATCGTGTAGGTCTGGATAAAATCTTTGGTCCTTGATTTTATCAAGGTAGCAGCAGAGAGGGTGAACCAACCACGAATAGGTATTCAAAACGTAAAAAAATCACACAAAAAAAAATAAAAAACCCGCTTTTAAAAAATGGTCTGAATTAATTGGTTGGTTAGAGGTTTCAATTTGACTTTATTGACCTTGTATTTCGGCTTTTTGAGCATACCCCTTTTAGGCAAATATAATTCAGCCAAGTGGTCTGTTCACCCTCTCTGCTGCTGAGGCATTATATCTTCGCCATCCCTTTAACGTGCTGACTGTACGACCGTGCGGTTCGGGCAAAACCAAATTTGTCGTGTTTTTGGAACACAAATCACAATTGTTTGATCGTCCACCACAACATACTGTGTGGTGTTACAAAGAATGGCAATCGGCTTACACGTTACTATAAGAAAGACAGCCAAGGAGAACCCATTTCGCTTTTAGAAGGCATTCCTCGCGTAGACGTTGGGGTCTCACTTTTATCAAACAAAAAGCTTGTCACCTTCGATTACATGTTAGGAAAAACGCGGTCCATATATTTACCACAAACCGCCACAAACCACCACAAACCTACCGCAACCACCTTTATAAATATATTAACTCAATTTTATCTTATAAAATGTGGGCGGAGGAGTTTTATATGTATGTATGCACACACACACACACACACACACACACACACACACACACATATATATATATATATATATATATATATATATATATATATATATAAAATAAAGTATTGAATGTTACTCAAATAAATCTGATAATCTCAAATGAATCTGAATATGTGCGTATATTTACACCAGTTTTCAGTGTCAGTAACAGACATGGATCATCGGGTAGCAGTTTATTCACAACAGTTAGTGGATTTTCTCAACCTTGTGTCAATCGGCCGTACGTCAGAACAAATCCCCAAGCGATGGATAAAATATCAGACAGACTGCTCTACTCAAAACCTTGGAAAAATGTATTACGAATTAAAACGAGACGACTCTCTAAATGGACCACGGAACTTCCAACAAACAAGGAACAAAAGGAATCGAGAAGAACGTTAAAGAAAATAGCAGAACAAAAACGCTTACTCAGAAAATATTGCCTGCGAGATGTAAGAGATAATTGGTATGTGTGGGAAACATACGTTTATAAAGTGAATAACACAAAAGTGCCATCCATCATATTATATACCGACAACCAAAAAACAGACTATTTATTTGGAGAAAAATAAAACACGGGACAAATAATCTAACAACAACTGTATACAGAAACCAGAGTATCATAATGAAAGACACCAATGAACATCCCATTTTTTTTTTCGGCCCGTGCCTTTTCACAAAGACACAAGTTTTGAGGCAATACAGAATATTACAGTCCCAAGTATCAGCCAAACTCGAGAACAACATCAGAAGTGTCGAAATAAGACAACACAAGTATGTATGATTTTGTACAGATGAAGAACCGGCCCTGACCAGAGCTGTGGATATATACTTCCCAAATCTGTCTAAGGTGCAATGTACAGAGCACATGAAAACAAACAAACAAACAAACATAAACACCATTAAATTCCAACTCCAGAGAAAAGTTGGTGTGAGTGGTAATCTGAAGAGAACAGTCATAGATAACATTTTTGGCGACACTGTGTTGGTTAATGTGGACAGCTCCGTCGTCTTTGACGGGGGATCCTCGGAAATGAAGCAGCTTCTTCGTGACCACCCTCTCTTCATTAAATATTATGACAGCCACGCAAAAGAGAAATTGTGTTGCCATGTAAATCAACCAAGAAAAAAAGCTCAACGATCACTTATGGACAAACAATGATGCCGAATCATTGAACAACATAATAAAAGAACCACAAAAAACAACAGTGTCTGGAAGCCACCGCATACCCCTGAGCTGGTTCAGCTATTCATTCAAGCAGTTGACATCCAGTTCATAGGTTTCAGATGTTCACTACATGGTGAAAGCAATTAGGCTTAATGTTTGCACCGAAATTATGCCGCATATTGCGTCAACAGCGTAATATGGCGTTGTTAAACTGAGGAGAAACACAAATAAATTTTTTTGAAATTCCTTAAGAATGCAAAATACAAAATGCAACATAACAAAAAAAGTTTCAACCAGCGGAAAATTTTCTGTTTCAGAACATTGCTCGAAAGCCAAACCAACGGGGATAAAATCGAGAAGTGAAAAAGCAAAAGCAGTTTGAATGAACTGACAGAGGAGTGACTTTGACTATTAAATTTGATTTATCTTTATTTTGTAATCTGTTCCTTAATTTCGTTTTCTTGCTTTTTGCAATGCTGAACTTTAATATTTTAAAGGGGATGGGTTACTGCCATGTGTATTTATATGTATATAAAAGACGTTTCAGTAATTTCGTTTCTTCTCAGTAGAATGTCGGTCAGTATAGTTGCTCCTCCTTAAATCATTCATAATGATTCATTTATTGTAAATCATCATAGAAAGGCAGTGTATTTGTGTGTTTTGCGTAGGGATCCACTCTGACATAACTAAATTTCTTCAAGTATTATATGATAATTGTCACATTTTGTTTACTTACAACATATTTTCTGAGATAAATTAGCATTATAATGCATTTTAACGGTGGTTTGCGGTTGGTTTGCAGTAGTTTTTGGTAGTTTGGTTTACGGTAAATACATGAACCCGGAAAAACGAACTGTGACTGGGGAAGTAATTCTGACCGAAGCTCTTCAACGAAGAAAATAAGAAATCGAGTTAAGGATTTGTTGTTTGAGGATCTTGGAATATTAATCAGTGACTCTTTTGTAATATATCGGATTAAGAGACGTTTATTTGACAAGGATGATGAATGAGGATACAAACGTTCACGAAGTACTCTCTCTCTCTCTCTCTCTCTCTCTCTCTCTCTCTCTCTCTCTGGTTGCTTGAAAGACCGAAATATATATATATATATTAAAAAAAAAAAAAAAGAAATACGCACCCAAATACACATATTTTCTTTACCTTAATACTCGTGAAGATAACTACCATGTCGGCCTATTATGGGCGCCGTGTAATTTCTGCGCAACGATTCTTCATATCTGTAAACATTGGATCACGTGTTATTTTTGGTTGAAAATCCTATTTGTATCCAGTAAGAACAATTGTCTTGAATTAAGGAAAGTGATGTTCATAAAGTGTACAAAATATCCCACATTTCTATTCTAAATGCATTTGAAAATGTGATTTCTAAATGTCAGCGTGAAGACCCGCTCCGTGACCTTCTTGAATTTGCAACCCAGACAAACCTATGTAATAGTTATTCTTTATAGTCACACAAATAAATACATTATTTTCGTCAATTGGTCGAATTCGGTATGCATTTTGCACCAATATTGGTTACAGAAACCTTACATGCGCAGAATAGCGTGACAGCAGCGAGTGTATTATGATTTGTATGTGTTGAATATTGATAAAATAAGCAAAATAAAATCTGATGTAAGTGATATTTTGGGAATTATTTACATTTTTCTATTTATAGCTCCATTCATTTACTTGATTGGACAGCTTTTACCTTGTTTTGTGTGATTACATCTTTATTACTTTAAAACACATAAGTATACGATATTTCAATCAAAACTTTGTAAGTACAAATTCTGGATATTTCAGTCGAAACTTTGTAAGTACACATTCTGGATTCTCACAATCATAATCTCACTTTTACCTGTCAGATTCGAGATTTATCATACCTGTCCACTTGGGTAAAATCAAGTGTGACCGAGTGATGCCGTTATATGAATTGTGCTAGAAATTAGTAAAAAGTAAATAATTCATATAAAAACTGCTTAAATCAAAAGTTGTTTGTTTTGCTTATTATTATTATTATTATTATTATTATTATTATTATTATTATTAAAACAATTACAGATCATAATATTGGAGTTTACATCAGTATATACACCTAAAATATGTAAATAATTGTGTATTTTGGTTTTTGAGCATATTTTTGTGTTTTGAGTAACCACTCACTCTCTTTGGGCCCAGGTTGGCCAAGTGGTCAAAGCACAGGTACTTGTATCATTGCTTGCAATTTATGTATGAATCATACATATACTATATAATACTAGCATTTTATAGTACATGTATGATTTATAGGTAAATTGTAAGCAACAATACCAGCCTCTCTAGTACATATATGATTTGGAAGTAAATTCTAAGCAATGATACAAGCTTCTGTGGGTCAAAGTTTACACATCACTAACACATTAGTTTGTGTGGGTTAAGTTTCAGCTTGGCCAACGTAGGTATACGAGAAAACTTTCCAGTAGCTTACCCTGGGCTGGTGGTTCTTCCTCCACCAAATATACTTTGCATTAAACCCCACAACCCAAATCAAACTTCCCTCCCCCCTCAGTTCTTTCTTGGCCCCCTCAATTTTCTCTTGGCCCTGGATGGCAGATTGGTCAAAGCAAAGGGTCTCTTAGAGTTGCTTACAATTTACCAGTAAATCATGCTTATATAATATTAGTATGATATAGAACATGAATGATATATAGGTAAATTGTAAACAATGATATGAGCCCCGATAGTACATGCATGGTTTATAAGTAATTTCTGAGCAATGATATGAGTCCCTTTTGGTAAAAGGCGATCACCTTTACACGTCATTTAGACCTTACCTCAGTCCATGTGGGTTTGAGTTTCAGCTTGGCCAATGTGGGTATGTGAGAAAGCTTGCCAGTAGCTTCCTGTTGGATGGTGGTTCTTCTTCCACCAATATACTGGCCACCATGTATAGATTTATCATGTGCTGAAAAATGGTGTTAAACACCATAAACCAAGTCAAACCTCCCACCCCCATCTCAAATTGATGCAATTTGACCACTTACTCTCCACTTTACATTGCAGATCACATTGACATGTGTTTTCTGCATGCTGGATTATTTTTGTAGGTTACTGCAACAGCAGCCATTATGAATGTAAAAATATCTAAAATGAGTGAGAAGGGTCAGAGGAAACTCAGATTAGTCAGCATGGTCATGTAGGTGCCTTTATTGATCTTTAAAAAATAGTAATTGTAGTTCTTAATTTATACATATAGTATTACCAAAATCTGTATATTCTGAATGTTGAGTGATCTCCACCTTAGCATATATATATATATATATATATATATATATATATATATATATATATATATACACTAAGCACTTAAAATGATGGGCTAAAGCAGCTCAGTTATATGTTCAAATCAATTTTGGGAATATATTTTTTGTTTAAATTTAACCTGTGGGGAAAAAAATGCTAGTGTCAGCAACAAAAGACAGCAATGGTCAGCCAAGCAGAAACACATATTTTTGAGGGGCCCAAGGTGTCTATTCATTGACACTTACCTCATTTTTGTGGAAATGATACCAAGATCCCACATAGATTTCTTGTTTCAACAAAGATATATGTAGATGGAAAAAGTGTTGGATGTATTTATGAATAAATCTATTTCCAGTAATATGATTGGAAGAACTGATTCTTAATGAAATAAATGCTTTCAATTGTAGCAAATCAATCCAACAGATTTTATCAATGTGCCGCTTGAGGAAGGACGGGTAAAAAAAAAGCAGCCAAGAAGAATTCTGCATTTCAGTGATGGTATTTTGGAGGAGTATTCCACTGATGAAGAGGATGACACTGACCAGTCTCCACCTGAGCCATCTGTTGATCCTGTGAGATTATTGGAATAATTTTGAACAACTCTATTTGCTTATTATATATATATATATAAGATATTATATATATAAGATGCACAAAAATCTGAACAGTATTAATCCAGATCTTGCATTTCATTTATTATAAAATTGAAATTTGCCAGCAAATCTTATGTTGATGCCAGTGGTGGCCAAAACCTCAAAATCAGCTAAAATACATTTCCAAATTTGAAGTGAGGTTTGGTTTTATGGGTTTTTTGAAGCGTAAAATTGAAATTTGGGATTGGAGTTTGTTTTGGTGTTCAGAGCAGAAGAATATTGGTTTACTGGACAAAACAAATGGTGATATTAAAGTAGGAAAAATTCAGCACCAAACTAAAAAATGTGAATCTTGAGGGATTTGGGTATGCCAGAAGTTTGGTTTTGATGGGTTTCATTATATATTCTTAACATATAATGATATATGTGACATTATTATTGAATACCAGATTAATAACAAACTTGCTTAGGTATTTGGTTTATAGTCTTGAATTCGCAGATTTATCTGTTGTACAACTCATTAAGTCTTTACAAAATACATTATGCCCATTTGTGTTCTCTCATTGTTTATCAACAAAGTACTATTCTAAGTAGATCTTGAACAAATTGAAAATGAGTGTAGTTTGTAAATGCTTTGCATCTAAAAAAATTTTGGTGTTCAATTTAGGATAGGATTTTCTAAAAGCTTTATTAAGATTTTAAAAATATATATAAAGACATAAAGACACACACATATACATACACAGAGTCAAACCTGTCCATTCAGTCACATTTACACAAGGGTCACCTGGTCAAATAAGCCATTCTAATTTCCTGGAAAAATCTCCCGTATAAATGTTCTGTATGTAACAATCACCTGCTTTCATTCATCAGTGGATAGCCACCAAACAATGGTTTCTCCCAACCTTTAAGTAGTCACTGGAGTGTATCTACAGTGAATATGCTGTCTATACAAACCAGATTTTTGTTTCAGGAGGAAATCATTGTTAAGGTAAAAGAATATCATGTGAATAGATATGCAAACATTTATAATCTCAAAGCCATCTTGAAAATCTTTATATGGCTACTTCTCCAGAATGGATGGTTGCATCAGTATGGCATTTTCATAAAAACACTTTAGAAATTGTTATGTATATTTAATTTGCATTGTCTGTTAGCTTTATTAAATTCATTATATGTTATGGATAATTGTATTTTGGATTTGACCTTGTGCAAGATCAAGTTCATTTTCTACCTGACCTCAGTCATTGATTTTGGTTTTTGTAAACATGTTTATCTCAATCCGAGTCCAGAACATTGGAAATTCTGCATGAAATGTTGGGTCTACCTGTTGTTTACCACATTTTATATTATAAATTTTGTAACATACCTTCAAATTATAATGAAGATTTTATTTTGTAAACATTTGGAACCTTCTGGAATGAAATTTTCCAATAGGTAATAGATTTGTTTAGAAAATTCTAAATATGACCTGTGGTCAGGTATAGGACTATTCTTGTTTATGTAAAAATATACATTCTTGCTGTAAAACCTGAACAGAATCAGTTATATTATTGTTGTATCCAATATTTAATTTGGGCTGGAATTCATTTATTCAAATTATTTAATTTACATTGTTCTTTTCTGGAAATACAAAGTGCTCAAAAATTACATTCTTGGAAATAGAGACCCTAGATTTATAGTGAAATACAAAAAAGGATATATTCTTGGATTGTATTACTTTGATTCAACAAAAGACTGTTGGCACATCACAACAACACAGGCCATCACAGGTATATCAACACTTTCAGGGTTGGATTTGTTTTGGAATACCACTAAAGTTTATTCAGAACTTTATTCTTTAGGACTTATGTTAGTAATTCTAGGATTATTTGTGATTTAATTTGCAATACTTTAAGTTCTCTTTTTAAATTTTCACTTTGTATTCTTGGGAAAATATTATTTGTTGAATTTTAAGAAGCATATTGCTTCTCACTTTTTTCTTTTAAGACCATGGAGTTGTAATACAATGTGTAACTATATTCTAAGTAAGAATTCAAATCATTTGACATTCAACATGGTACCATAGTGGCCATCACAGTAATCTTGTCATGGCTATTCCTTTTGTATGCATGATGAAATTGACACGAGTTTATCACTTAAACACTTTTGCAATATGTAATTGATTCTGACCACCAATATATCCACAACATTATAATGGTATTTCAAAGCTAGATCAAACTCTCCTTCGAGTCAGATCAAAGGTCCTTGCCATTGTGTACTTTTCTGGGCTTATGAACACCTTATGGATTTGTACAAATGTCAGGGACCATCTAAAGTAACAACTAGTCACTATTTTGTAAAAAAAACTTTTACTTGAATTAGCAGAACAGTGATATTCATTTTCACCATATTGCTGGCCATCAAGTCAAATTATTTAAGGATACAAATGTTTATCATTGAATTGAGGAAGATACAGTGATGGTTTTTGCAGTTTGAATACTGTGGCTCATTGGTAAAGTGTTGAGCTGATTATCCAAGTGTTGCAGGTTGTATACCCACCCACTCCAGCACAGATCAGCTGCCTCAATTTGTCCTTGGGAAAGACATTTGGTTCCCATTCCTGCTGTATGAAATAGACAAAATTTGTTAAAACCAACAAAAGCAGAAAGAACAAATAAACTGGTTCCCAGTCATTACTGCTACTGCTTTCCAGTCATGTAGTTAAACAGTGCTGCAGTTTGCCAGGACCATGTGACCTCATGGTCATCCTTATTTTAAATCGTCCTTTCAGTGATTGTTGGGGTGATGAATGCCAGTTCAGTTATGTCTTGTATTTGGTTTCTTGCAAAGAATAATATTTATAGATATAACAAAACTTAGCATGTGGGTATATATTTACATTGTCTGAGCCAATTTAGTTCAGAGATCTTCTTGCTTTCATATCGGGTTCACACTCATAGATGACGAAGAATTTTGTACTGCATTTACAGGTATCTTGTGAACATGTTAACTCAAACATGTAAGAAACTATTTTTTTTTTACCAAATTTGGTATGTGGGAGTTTGTCAAGAATGCTCAACAATTAAAAAGAATAAAAGGATAGGAAAAAGTGAGTTTTTGTGGATTCCTGGGGTTTTTTTTAGCCAGTAGATTGTCATTGTGTTTTCAGTACCATGATTCATCTTGACCCTTACCAATCTGCATTTACCACTGTAAACTTGGCACAGAGTCCAGAAAACAGTCAGTGTGTGTCAGCAAGACATGAACATGAGTGGAAAAGTGATTCTCGGAGAATACACACTTGCAAGCAGAGAATCACTTTATGAAGATTCATTGCAGTGTTTTACCTAGAGTCAAAAATTGAGAAAATCATGTGGAAAGTCATGTGGTTGACACATTTTTTTACATCTTTGCATCCAATGTCTTTTTTGACTGGGTTGACAATGGTGATATCAAGCTGAGGACCACAGAAGCATCCCTATGTGTAGTTAATAGGTTATGTAGTGAAAGCATGTTTTCGAGGATTTCAACATTGTTGAATAGACTGTATCTCTTTCTGTATAATAGACTGAACATTACTGCAACTTATTGCAAAAATGAGGGCTGAGTCTGTGCTTTTAGCTGTCTTCAAAATGGCAACAGAAAATCAGTTTGTTATAAGTGACGGTGATTGATATAAACTGTAGAACAAACAGATATACAGTCTCAGTTGTATATCCCATTAGGGATGGTAAGTTGTCAGTCATGAAGGTAAAAGGCAGGTTTTTGACATGTGATGTAACTGAACTGTTATTTTTGCATAAAATGTCAAACAAAAAATGTGTTAGATTTATGCTGTTCATAACCTTTTTATGATCTGAACCTTAAAAAAGCTACATCAATTTGTACAAGTCACAAGAATCTGATTTGACTCATCTTCAGCTTTTGTTAGTTTAGAATACAAAGAAATGTTGTATTTTAACAGTGAGTAAAGGGAGATAAATGATTGCTGGTACCTCTCACAAGGATTATCTGTAATCGTGTGTCAATAATGTAACAATCCAAATGAAGTTCATCTGATTCAGTTATAAATCTCATTCATAGACTAAGTAAAATATGGTATTGTGCTCACTGTGTAAAAAAAGGGCAACATCCTGAAATATTTCTGACCTCAGTTTTCAAAATATGATGTGTCTGGTTGACATTGTGTAAATAGCTTTATCATCTTGTAGGTGGTCATGTCAGTGGAAATAAGAATGATTACTCAGTAGGAAATTCATGGAGTATGACATTTTAATTTTCCGCTTATTACATATGAGGGAATTTCTGTGTGGTTTTATTTTTGTAGTGTTCGTTACTAGGTCACTAATTATAAAAATGCATGATAAAAAAAAATAAATAGTTTTAAAAATGGAAAATTAGCAAATATTATGCAAATGTTTCAAATTAAGAAATGACAAAAATGTTATAATTTATCCCAAAAACCTGCCATAAAGTGTATACAGATTTACTTTTACTTGTTAATGCAAATGAAATGTAGACTTGAAATCAGACTAAAAGAGTTCTTCATCTTCCATTTTCAGAAAACTCTGTCCTGGGGACCTTGGATGTGGCATTACATGCTAAAGACAGCCAAAGGGACTTTGTGGGGTGAGTAATATGTACATGTGAAAAGTTTAACTGAACAAAAAAATTGATAATTGGGACTACATTATAGTGAAATGAAATCAGGTTAAAAAATGACAACTCGGATAGAAAATGTGTTGGTGAACATGCCTTTAAAATTTGATTGAAATTGAAATTTGAAGAAAGCACATCAAGCATTTATTTATTTTGATACAAATTGTCAAATGAATTTATAATTACTGCTAGGAAAGTATTTAAAAATAGCACAGTAGTGAGTCAAAGATCTGAAAAAGTTTAACAGTTTTTAATCCCTCCAAAAAGGTCAACAAAAAATTTCAACAAAATTTTTCTTTTGTGTTAACTACAGGAGATAAAACAACATCGTTATAACCAACCAGGTAAAGATAAGAAATATGCACTTTACATGAATTTTTAATGATGTTACAAATTTAGTTTGAATTATGGACTTAGTTTCTTTGGCAGATTTTCTCTTTTTCCCAGATTTTTTAATTAGGTCAGCAGCATTGTTTTACATTTAAGATGAAACCTTTTTAAAAGGTTGACAGCTATTATCCAAAGCAAAAAACCCTCTTCCATTTTTCTACCTAATTAGTATACTGCTGAAACACTCTCAGGTACCAATTACATTAGCCTAGTAGATGTGTGTTAGTTTATCTGTTAATGTTGTAGACTTATTATACCTGCCACCAACCATTCCATGGAATCAGTGAACAATGAATAATTTATATACCAGAATCATGCATAATAATTGTTGATGGAAAATTACAATTAAGATTGCACAACTTTCTGATAACTTGACTGAAAGTGCATGTTTGTTATATTATTGGTACCTAACAAAACTTGTACAGTAAAAACTGTTATGAGCGACCTCTGCTATGAGCGACCACCTGTCATGTCCGACCACAATCATAATGCACGGATTGATTTTTTTATATAAATGCTCTGTTATGAGCGACCACCTGCTGAACGTGACCAGTGACTGCGATGTCTTGGCAAAATATGCATTTCGACACTGCTATGAACGACCGCATCGCAAAAAATGAGGATAAACTCCACCAACCTTTATTTAATTCCTGTAAGAACGACTGCTCATACTGTTTTAAAAAAAAAAAAAAAAAAAAAAAAATAGGCTGGCTACCGATCTTTGAATTTTATTTAGCTAGGCTTATAGTGTATTATAGTTTCTGTCGTAAACCAGACTAAAGTATGTGTAGATTATTTCCTAGTTTGGTTCCCTGCTTCGTGTGCTCCCTATGTTGTTCTCCATTATTTGTATAGGATGAGGAACGCAGAAAGCATACACAGCAGGGAATCAGACTAATTATTCCTGAACTTAACCTGCTTCCCGGCCTTTGTAGGACCAGGCATCCTTATAACGACTGTATCGCGAGGGTAGACACTAGTGACCTTTATGTAATCAATTATTACAATGACCACTTGATTAGTATCAATTGTTCTGATCAAAAACAAACATAAAAGGAATATAAAAAAGGATTGTTGCTGCCAGTGATAGATGCTACAGTCCGTAAACCAGGCTAATGTACATGTCATGAAATGCCGTTGAAGCGCCAAAGTTGACGTAGTGGTCGCGTATATTGTTTGTCTCGAGTTAATCGGTATTGCCGGGGGTGAATATGGTCATTGTCTATTAAACCAGCAAGAGAGAATCATTTGCGGGATTTGATTGATAGTGCTCAAGACTTGTGATGTTTGTTCCCCCCCCCCCCCCGATGTTAAGCGATGACATCCCAATCACAAAGCTGTCGTCTATTCAAGTTGGTGTGACCGGGGTTACACACTTTGCTTATAGAGTTAATCCCTGTATGCCATCTTTAAATGAAGCCATTGACTTTTGTCACTGAGTAAATGGTCCTGTTTCTGGATGAGATAATTGTTTCTTTTTATTTCATTAAATTGTTAGATATGCAATGCACATGTATAGATTTTTCATATTTTCCCACAGCCACCGTCTTTACATTCGATACTACAACTGAGCACTAATAATTTTAACACCTAGAATTTTAATAACATTGGACAAACCTCCAATTAAAAAGAGACAAATTTTAAGGCTGGAGTAAATAATTATTGTAACTGAAAGAAGTGAAAAAGTGCAGACCACTCGCAAAAAAGCGATTTAAACTTCGGTCAAACAAATTTAGGTTGTTATAAAGGAAAATGAGTAATTCAGAAATGATTTCATATGCTAAAATATGTGATCTTCAAATGTAAATGTGATTTCATGTTTAATGATAGAAGTATATCTTTATTACAATATAATTTTGTTTTTAGATGAAGGCATACAATATTTTAGCAAGAACTATTAATAAAGAATAGAATATATGTACAGTGATTGTGGTTATTTTTCTTGAAACTGTTCTGAAACTGGACCTTGGAAACTGGTCTTTTTGTACAAACCTGGTACGAAAGACCACCTGTCTTGAGAGACCTCTTTTTGTTGGCAGAAGGGGCAGTCTCTCATAACAGGTTTTACTGTATAATTTAACAGTTAAATTCAGATCTTTTTATTTGCTGTAGTATAGAGTTACCAGAAAAAGAACTTGGTAAATCAGGTTAAATTTTGTAGCCCAGAGAGAGCACTTTATTATGAAGCTTTCAGCTTTAAGACTTCCCTTTTTCCTTTTTATGAGTTATTTGTAATTATTCTTCTGTGTAAAATGGACATGCAATGATATGTACTAGTCCCCGGGCTGGCTGAATTCAACATATAATAACCATACCCTAAAATAGATACCCTATGTTATTAGATGTATTGGTCCTGGACCAGAAGAGCTTATGGGATGGTCTGTTGTCCATCAGCCATCCATTGTCTGACATCTGTTTTCCATCCATCCATCCATTAGCTCAAGTTTATTATTGCCACTCCTCCTAAACTACTTGAGGATTGCCTTCAAATTTTGCACACACTTCTACCCCTTGGTCTAGTTGGTCCTAAATGAACATTGTGCTTTTTGGACAACCAGTGTGGCTGCCACATTGGCCATCGTAAAATTCTTGTTATTGCTACTACTTATAAATTGATGGTCATATCAGCATGGGATTTTCACCTAAAGACTTCTTGTATGTCTAGTTGATCCTGAATGAAAACGGTAACAATCTGACATCCAATATGGCCACCATGGCAGCCATCTTAAAATTCTTGATATCGCTACTGCTCCTGAATCAATGGTAATATCAACATGGGATTTTCACTTAAAGACTTATTATGAAGTATGTTAGGTCCTAAATGAAATTGATAGGCTGATTTGATACCTTTATGGCTGCCACAGTGACCGTATTGAAAATCTTTTTATTGCTACTTCATCTATATGGATGGTCATATCAACATTGTGTTTTCACTAAAAGACTACTTCTGATATTTATTTAGTCCTAAATGAAAATGGTGCAGATGTGAAGACCAGTATGGACCCTTCAGAAGGCATCTTGAAAATCTTATTATTGCTACTCCTTCTAAATGCATTGTTGCATCAGCATGGGGTTTTTGCTAAAGACTTCTTTGAAGTTGGTCCTAGATGAAAATGATGCCAATTTGACAGCCATTATGGCCACTACAGCAACCATCTTGAAAATCATGTTAAGGTTGTGGAGTATTTCATCAAGACTTTCATCATATACATGGCTAATATAAGATAAAGAAATCAGTGTTTCTTGTCACATATGTGAGTCCTGGGTTCAGACTGGCTGTACAGCAAAACTGTTGCAATAAGCTTTAGAGAAGGTCAACATAACTCAATTCTGATCATGCCCAACTTTTCAAATGCCCACCTTTTGACAGCATGTATTTTCCATTGATCATGTCTGTCTGTCTGTCTGTTAACATTTCCTATTCCACAAGATAACTTCAGTTGTACAGAACATGCTTTTGCCAGACTGTACATGTAAGTTCTTCCTGAAAAAGAAAAGAAGCCTATTTATTTTGGAGTTAAAAGGTTAATATCCCTGTGACTGAAAGAAGAAAAATGTTTCCCAACAATAAATTTATTTCTACATCACAAACAAGGACTTGGCTTTGTGGATTACTTGCAGTTGGGGTAGGGATAAAGCCTAGTTATTTTAGCTATGACAGACAATGGTAAAGGTCGCTGACTGAGAGAAGCAATATAGTTTCTTCACAGTAACAGTAATTCTTTATATCACTGACATGGACTAAGCTTTTTGCATGGCTTGCACTTGGAGTAAGGAAGAAGCCCATCAGTTTTGGGATATATATGTCAATGGTGACTGTCACTGAAAGAAGAAATGTTAATTCTGCACACAAATTTCATTTTTGACTTTGTGCTATCACCAAAAGTTGTAGATGAGAAGAAAGAAGAGTAAGAAATAGCCTATTTGAACCTGGGATCAAAATGCCAAAGGTCAAAGTTTTTGTTGCTTAGAGAAAAATGGCTTTTGCCGAGTTTTTTCGAGAGTAAGTTTCTTGAACAGAGTTTGTGGATGTCTTGTACTTACAGTTACAAAGAAACCTATTTATTCTGGGTTCTGAAGGTAGATGTCATGGTCATGATAAGAAAATAATGATCTCTGCATAATACCTTGATCAAAACCAGGTCATTGATATTCATTGGTCAATGATAATCCAGAGTGACTAATTCCCTACTGCAGATGACAAGATAAATGCATAGAGTACTGTCCATTGTACTTGTTTTAGAGTAATATGTCAGGTTATGTTTTTTAACCAAGGGTAGTCAGTCTACTTAATTCAGCGTCAACCCTTGGCATATGTAGCTAGCTCAAATAGTGTTTTAAACATTGGCCCTTTTATGGATGAAAAAATTACTGCTTCTAAGTAATCTAATCAATTTACCAATGAGAAAGCCCATTAAACACATGTTTGGTATTCATTATGACTTGCATACAGTACACACATCATGTTTTATGGAAAATCCACGTTTCCATGATGGACCTTCTCATGCTGTATCCTTCATGTCCAGGATATAGTGGTCATCATTTATTGTTGACGTTCTTGCTGGCAGTGGATGGATTTTATTGCCCCAGTGAGAAGTCACAGCAGTATCATTATGTAATTGTGGACATCCACTGTATCACATGGAACTTACCTGTCAGCTCAGCTGCAGTACACATCGCAAAGTGTTCTTTTTCACTTTTTCACAATACTGTTTAATATTTAAATACTTGTGCACTTAAAAAAACATAATCACATAAGTGTTTTGTGAAAGATGTATGATTTGTAACTCAATTCTGTCTGGTTCGTCTCAATATCTACTTCAGAAACTTCAAAAAGTTCAAAATACAGCTGCTCGAATCATCCTTAGAGTACCACGATCAGAGCACGCCTCTCCCCTGCACTGTACCCTACACTGGCTATCCATACGATCCAGAATTAAATACAAAATTTGTTCTCTGTGCTACGTTTCACTGACGGGCTCCAGTCCAACATACCTATCTGACCTCACCCATGTGTACACACCTGCAAGATGCTTACGCTCCTCTTCTGACACTCGTATTCTCATTATTCCCACTATGAAGATGAAATCATATGGACAGCGCTCTTTTGCATACCAGGGCCCAGCAACGTGGAACGAATTGCCCACTGCACTTAGACACAAAGACACAGTGATCTCATTCAAGAGCGCTCTTAAAACTCACCTATTTCAACTGCAAAAACAGACTTAAAGACCTAATAATGTATCCTTGCCTTAAATATTTACAGCATATTTTCTGTTTCTACTTTCGTGGTGTTTGTTTTTAATTTTGTAATCATATCATTATATATGTTTTTTAAGTGTTGTCTAATGTTGTAAAGCGTTTAGAGCTTCTAAAGATTAGGCGCTATACAAAGTCCTCATTATTATTATTGTTATTATTATTATTTCAGTGAAGAGAATCCTGAGGCTATTTAGAAGTTAAACAAAATATGCAAAGTTTAGTTACAAGTATTAGTGGGTTTCATTCTGCCAATCACTTTTAAACTGTTTGCTTCACATGTTTCCACACAATGAAATATACACAGCACTATCCAGTATGCAGCTTTAGCTAGTCTGGCCTGTTTAGTACTTGTGACTCAATTATGCATGTCCATACAACCTGCTTTCTCAGGAACTAGACACATGTTTAACTTTTACTGTTGACCTACTGTTTTTAGCAGGCTCTACTAAGCACATGATGTCGCACTCTATAACCATCAGCAGAATAAATATACTTACGATTGCTGCTTTTGTCAGCGGATAAATGGACGGATGAAAGTGATGAAAAATACGAACATTTAAATATTTTCAGTAGGAGATAAACTTGTATTATTTTCAGTTAATGCAGATGAAACTTTTGTACATTACATTCTTTCGATCTACGTGACAATTACTACAGTAGCAGTTAATTTCTCATGGATATCCATCACATCATCTTTTGCAATTCAGCAAAGTGCCAACTATTATGCAAAGCTAGTTGTGCAATGGGTATATGCAGTAGATATGATTATAATGGTTATGCATAAACAAATTTATTTTCACAGTTAAATGTAAATGTACAGAAAAACCCTTCTATAGAATAGCTCATATATCTTTTTTATTTCAATATATGAATCCATGTTATTCTCGTAGAACAAAATTTAGAAAGAATTATGACATGCATGTCAAAATGTTAGTGTTTTTGATCGTACATGTCCAATATAAATAGTACAATGTTTGGGTGTAATATTATTGTTAGTTTGATATGTATTACTGTCTTCAATAATTTCTTTAAAGTGTGTCTTGAAAATAATATGGAAATAAACAGAAACAATGACAAATTAATTGATAAATACCACAAGAAATGTTAGCACTATATAGTTTGTAAAGGTAAATGTGTGAAATTGACTCCTGCCAGGGTCAGGTTTGCAGTTTCAGAGTTTCTCCCATCTGTTTGTCTAGTGTGTCAACTCACAGAGCAAATATAATAGAATCCATGAGGGTTAACATGAAACCCACCATGGCTGCAATAAAATCCATGATGGACTTCCACTTGAGTGGATTTCCACATTTACACTGGTCTGTGGGTGG
Source organism: Megalonaias nervosa (assembly GCA_016617855.1). Taxonomy (NCBI): domain Eukaryota; kingdom Metazoa; phylum Mollusca; class Bivalvia; order Unionida; family Unionidae; genus Megalonaias; species Megalonaias nervosa. The sequence goes on along the minus strand of JAECUM010009811.1, from coordinate 86,219 downwards.
AGTGGATGGAATCCACCAGGCTGAGTAGACTTCAACTACTCATAGTGCACACTTAATCCTCTGCTTCTCTGTCAATTTTTACCAGATTGAGTGAGCAATCCATAAAACATGATGCATGTACTGTAATGTCCACATGCCTTGACTCTAAAGAAAAAGTTTTATCAGAATGGTTTGAATTGGAAACATTGACATCTGGTATGTGTAATTTCCTGTAAGCTGTAATCTTAATTTGTAATTAATATGAGGAATCTGTTGGATCAGTTTCTTTAGCTGTTACCAATCAGATATTGGAGATACTGTTTCATCTAGTTACACTTTCCAGGGGTTGATGTGAAACTAAGTGAATTGATGATCCTTGGCTAGAAAAGATGTTCTGTTACTAACTATTGCAAAATAGTAAAACCTTTCATTTTTTTACACAGCTGCGGACACCTGTGGTGAAAAGTTGGCCTGGTTTTTTGGAATTACAACTCCAAAGTACCAGTATGCCATTGATGAATTTTACAGACTTAAGGAAGAAGTAAGTTAATATTATCATGTTCACCTGACTCATTACAGATATTTCTTTTGCTGAAGCTCACATTCAAGTCAAAATTCTCATGTCTTACTTTCTTAGTTTATTGACCATTCTGACATCTAAAGTTTGAAGTAACTCTGGGTGTGAGAATCGTTTATTATTTTGGGGCCTAATACAGTAAAAGCTGGTTTTAAAGGACCATTGTTTTGGGAGACTGTCTCTCTTGTATGACTGGGCTCTGTATTTCCTTGTCCACCTCATCTTGAGATTAGAAATACTTCTTGTGGTCAGTCACACTTTCTAGCCCAAATTCCTATGTCTGATTGACTAAGGTCAGTTCACTGACCATTCCAACATTCAAAGTTTTAGTTAAGAACTATTTGTAATATCAGTGGGCCAGGCGTATTACAGTAAACGCTGGCTTGAAAACACTACTGTTTTGAGAAAATGTTGTTTATATCCAGGTTTCATATTCTCAAGACAGATCACAAAACTCCATCTCATGCCCCAAAACCCCTAAATCAGGTAGCATACTTGTAGTTGGTCATATCAATTCAGCAGTCTAAGAAAGGACCCAAGTTAAGTAAATTCTGAAAGATTTATCATTCTCACTTTATTTAAATTAAAGTTAGAGACTCACTGCAGTTTTGGACATTGAACTTTAGGTAGAATATCTGCTCAGAAAGTTTTGAGAATATGGGGCCTGATCTCAACCTGACCTGCATTGTGAGACTACCTATCTTGAGAGACCATTTCTTTTTTGTTGCAGAGAATGATCTCGTAAGACAGGATTTACTACAGGCCATGAATTTCACTTTGATTCAGGTCATCTTGTTAGTTCTCAGTTGTTGCCTACTATAGTGACAAGTCATTTATCACCAGAAAAAGATGTATGCAGTTAAACAAGTGTGTATTGAAATTATGAATTCAAGTGAAAATTCATATTTGTCCTCTCTACGAATGGCCAGAGATGTGGTTATTTTTTTGGCAGTGATGTTGATAGTGTTAAGGTAGTGAAAGATTTGAAGTCAGGTATCTTTATGTTGGTTGATGGGTTCAGCTGAAACTATGGTACAGTGTTACTAACAGCTTAAGAGTGTATCCAGATGTGCTATAAACTCCTGTCTTTCATCCCTAAGCTTGTATCCAGATGTGCTACAAGCTCCTATCTTTCATACAGAAGCTTGTACCCACATGTGCTACAAGTTCCTGTCTTTCATATGTTAGCTTGTACCCAGATATGCTACAAGATTCTGTCTTTCATATGTAAGCCTGTACCCACATATGCGACAAGCTCCAGTCTTTCTTATATAATCTGTGATCAAATATGCTAGAAGGTCCTGTCTTTCTTACATAGGCTGTACCCAGGTATCCTGCAAGGTTTGTGCCTTTCGTACATAAGCTTGTACCCAGATATGCTACAAGTTCCTCCCTTTCATACATAAGCTTGCATCCAGATATGCTACAAGTTTTGTCTTTCATACATAAGTTGTACCCAGATATGCTGCAAGTTCCTGTCTTTCTTACATAAACCTGTACCCAGGTATGCTACAAGCTTCAGTCTTTTTGCATGCTTGTACCACAATATCCTACTGTTTCATGTCTTTCATATATAAGCTTGTGCCCAGCTATGTCACAAGTTCTGCCTTTCTTACATAAGCTGTATCCAGATGTGTTAGAACCTCCTGTCTTTCTTACATAAACTGTATCCAGTTGTGTTAGAACGCCCTGCCTTTCTTACATAAGCTGTATCCAGATGTGTTAGAACCTCCTGTATTTTGTACATAAGCTGTATCCAGATATGCTACAAGCACCAGTCTTTCTTACATAAGCTGTATCCAGATATGCTACAAGCTCCAGTCTTTATACATAAGCTGTATCCAGATATGCTACAAGCTCCAGTCTTTCTTACATAAGCTGTATCCAGATATGCTTCAGGTTCCTGTGTTTCTTACATGGACAGAATCCATATTATAGAAACACCACTATTAGGCTGGACATGGCATCCTGCAGAACACTAGCGTATTTAAAAATATAAACAAGTGACTCCATTTTTTTTCTTGAGTCTGCCATTTATTTAGCTGCAAAAGACATACATAAAAAGAATGTAAATGAACTTCAACACTGAAGTTAGCCAGGGAAGTGGATGGACATATGGACAGACACATACATGCAGAACAGAGTTATTGTCATTTTGTACTTATTTAGAGTGGTTATTGGAATGTTTTGTGTATTTTACAAGTTTATTATCATTATCTCATTATCAGCTTTTGATTGATTTTTCCAACAGGAAGAACGAGAAATTAAACAACAAATGAAGTTAGAACAAGAAATGCAAGTACTATCAGTTGTGGATGTTCAGGTGGAGGGTTCAAAAAAGGATGGAGGAACTTTCACACAGAATATGGAGAAATTCTAGTTTTATTATTCTTTATTGGATGCTCTGATTAATTGACCTCAGATAATGTCACTTGTTAATTATGGAGAAACACTTGTTTTAATATTTCATCTTGTAAATATTTTAATATTATGCTGTACATAAGGTTACCTATTTATTTCTGTTTATATGAAATAATAAAATTTTTAAAATCTGAACTTGGACAACTCTGACAGTATGTTTTCTGTGATATTGTTGAACCTTTATGAAACAAAGCCGCAAGCATGGGTGTCATAGAGATTTATGTATGGTATTTCTCCCATCATGAGTTGGGGGTGGGGTGGGGGGACAAGTGGAGTAGAGGTTTAAACTGAAAGGGGTGAAGTAGTGGCTGACATGTTTTGTTATTGCTAATTCTTCTAAACTGCTTGGAGGATTGCGATAAAACTATAGGTATATTTATCCCAAGGTCTAGTTGGTCTTAAATGAAAATGGTGCTGCTTGGATATCCAATATGGCACCACACTGTCACCTGGTCCAAAATGAAAATATAACCATGATTGTGGCTATCCTGAAAATCATTTTATCACTACTTCTCTTGAAGAGATAGTCATGGTGACATGGTGTTTTCACTAAACTTCTTGTGATCTCTAGTTTAATTAAAAGAAAGTGGTTTCCCTTGAACATCCATTAAGGCCACAGTGGAGGCCATCTTGAATAATCTTGTTATCACTGCTTCTCCTTGACTCTCAGTTTATTTCTTCTTCAAAAGTATTAGTGATATTTTTGGAAAAAATTATTCAGTTTCTCAATGAAAAGGATTTTACACAGAAGTTCCCACATTTCCACCATACTGTGGAAAACAGAACTTACAGCATAAAATATACAAACAGCATGTAACACTTCTACAGAAATTCAAAGATACTTAACACAGAACTTATATAATATACCAGAGTTTACTTTTAATTATTGAAATATGCCATTGCATCATTCCATTTTAAGAAAAGTCCGATTTTAATTAACTGATTTTGATGTGTTCAGCTTGCATAGGTGTCAACCTCTTGAGATGAAAACCTGTATGCCAGAGCAATAAAAACCTTACAAAGACCAAAAAAACCTAACATGAAAAAATGTATTCATATATTATACAAGATCAACAGTTTTAAAACAACAAATGCTATACACAGTATTTTTACACATATTTACATAATTGTTTGCATTTCTGAAACTTTATTTCATTCTTTTTACTTGAGTGTTGTATTATATGCAATACATGCACCTTTCGCACTTTTCAAAATGTATTCTGGGGTTTTAAAGTCTCTGCAGCAGATGTCATTGTTTATTTTACATTGTAAAAATGATGCTACTGTGTCTGAATTCAGACTTCCTACATTCTGTATGTATTTTCTTCATCATTGAAAAAGATCTCTCAGTCTGCAGTGTTCCTTCAGATCATATATGCCCGATGCCACCACTTTAATGTCTTTACTGCATATTTTACAAAAAGCATGGGAGGATTGTAACTTTGATACATCTACAGTGCCAGGGAAGACTTTAATCCAATCAGCCTGAAACCTGCCATGACCTCGGTCAGTGTCTTCAAGTTTGTTTTTCTTCGAGTTAGGCTCAGCCCTTTGATGGATGGAATATTTCAACTAGATGAAAGAAATAAAAAAAATAATTTAAAAATTTAGATTTGATATGTGATAAAGGAAGATCTCCCGATTACAAATGTGTTACGAATTTATATTTTTCCCCATAAACTCCAAGATATTACGCCAGGAGCTATCCCAAAAAATTGAAATCTAGAAATAAAACAAATTGACAAAGTAGCAGTCCAGAAGTTTGTACCTCATAAGCTGTTGATTGTTTCTGTTAATTGTGTATCTGGTGTTTGAAAAGTTATGAATTTGCTATATGGTTTGCCGATTTTGGTCAAAACTGGATATAAATTGGCAGTGTTACATATTTTCGAGCCAGGAAAATGACGTCACTCAGTATCTGTACTACTTCGTCATGCTGGCAATGCATCTTCCTGTTTGCATTACGTAAATTTAATTCAAAAATATGACAACACGATAAAATCCCGGTTCTAAATTCAGCAGACTATTTATTTTTAATTAGTATATTGTTAAAATTTTTAATAAATTGACTTTATCTCCACACAGAAAAGTCGGATGAATTACAGTTACACCACCATGACTGCCACACTATGTAAAGTATGAAAATTGATGTCAACTGTATGCATTTGATAGTAATGAGTATAAATAATAAAATAATAATGTATAAAACAAGAAAACATACTACACAGGTACTTGGTCAATATTAGAAATCCGAGAGAGCGTCAAATTTCAGAGTGATAAACAACAAGATCTTCACACACAGGAGTTGAACCACGAAATTAAACTCGTTTCATTATCAGGCAAAGGAAAAGCGTGGTTTTGAGTATGATTTGATTGGTTATTTCAGGCCACCCTGATCTTGTTGAATTCTTGTTCTAAAAAAATTATATCTAGAGTCCCAGATTCAGACAAAAAAAAAAATAAATAAATAAAAAAATATATATATTATTTATGAAGAAAATGTCCAAAATGGTTGTACGGCCATACACTGACCAAAATGGAAAAAACAGTACAAATTACGGTTAAACCGTGCAAGTTGACACCTATGAACTTGAACATACAATAAAACAAGTTTATTCTGAATGAAGCTGTTGAATACTTGGGTCTTTTCCTTCATATATTTATCCATGAAATTCATACTAAATTTTACCTCAAACAATATGAAATCATTAATAGAAGATTGATTCATATCTGACATTTCCAGATTGAATTAAACTTTTATTAAATCAAATTCTAATGAGAGTGTATTTTATAAAAATTCATACAACCTACTTGTGTTGCTGTATCACAAAACACCATATCAATAACACTGAATATACTTTTGTTCACCAGTATCTTTATCTTGGGCATATTTAATGAAATATAGTTTTGGGGCTTTTGGACTCAACAGAATGGGTTTAACCAATATATCACCTACATCACAACATCCTGGTTGACTCTTCAATCAAAGTTTTGAACAATTGGACCAGCAGTCCTTTTTCAAATTTAGGTGACTTTTATGTAATTTATTTTATAATTCCATACAAGTTGGTAAGTGGTGGTGAAAACTTTACCAATCTACAAAAAAAGATTCATATTAACGTAAAAGCAAACCATGACAGATATTATTCAGAAATGTAACTCCTTTCAATAGTCAAAATTTTTACAAAATTGTTTTCCGATCAGTGGTGACATTTTTACTTTTCTGTTGACATTTATATAATGGTTATGTGAAGCTTGTTTCATTTCAGATAACTGTATTCTTTCCCCATGCATAAAAAGCATCTTTGCAATATCTTTTCCTGGCATTATTACCAAGTCCAAGGATATTATTCGCTCCTCCAGTTAGTAATTGAAATGCCAAATAATTGCAGTACTTAGAGGTCTAAAATAAAAAATAAAAAACCCAGCATCATCTCACTTTGAAACCTAAGTCCACTTACAGCAGAATACCATCCCTCTTTTCCTTGGACTTTCAGCACGTCATCGTGTCGCTTATATGCTCAGCATTTCAGCTTTTAAGTTTTTGGGCATTTCTACTGTCAATCATATCCTGTTTTTTTGTTTTGTGTTTGTTTTATTTTGTCCCCAGTCCTTGCTTTATTTTCATGTATCTGTGTCCCATTTCATTGAATGTGAATGTTGGAGTACCATGCTAGCGAAGTGATGCTTCTTTGTCATCCCTCTGTTAGAAGTCAGCCTCCAGCAACCAGTACTATATTTCCAATGGGTTTAAATCGAGATCTTGTTTGTCCAGAGAGACATGTCATTAAGGTCTACATATTCTGACTGGCCATTGCCTGTTGAATGGTACAGTTGACACCCCTCCTATCTTGATGTTTCCATTCAAGCCCTTATCCTACCATGACACAATGGATGACTTTGCTGTGGCTCCATGGATTGGCAGACTGGGCAGGTTTTGGCCTCCAGCTACGGGTCTGTTCTCCCACTTGACCCCTTAACACCCCAGCTTGGACTCTGGTGCTTCCCTGTTGTGATTTCAGCAGAGGCCATGGCCTGTCCCCCCATCAAGGCTCTCAAGGCTTTTGAAATGAAGGCTCAGACACTAGTCATATTAATGTCTCATGCCAATCTTTTTCAGCTGCTTCCATCGTTCATTTGAAGGAAGAAATCATGTCTGGCTGTGTTGCAGAGACTGTTTGAGGCTGTTGCCAGGACACCAAGATTTACTGTACATGTCCATGGTGCTCTGTACAAAGCCTCTTCACGTCTGCAGGTTATGTTGTTTTAGTGACATTAAGTAGTTTTGCTGGGACACAGCAAAAGCCTTTTGCAGCCAGCCCCTTGATATTATGACGTTATGACGTTATTTGGATGACTTATCCCTACAGTGGCCTTGCAGTTCTTGTGGGATTAGTAACAATGGAACCTGGCTGTCTACCGGGCCTGGATAACCTTGAAGAAATTCCACTATCCCATATGTTCCACAGCTTTCCCCTTTTAATTCTTTTTCAAAGTGCAGGAACCAGCAGAACCCTCAGACCTAATTTAAAACACTTTCTGCCAGTCTTTCTCATGATAAGGTGAATGGGACTGACTAGAGGAAGTCTTTGGACCCCTCCTTCTTTCCTAAGGAAGGGGCAACAATCCTTAGAGAGTTGCATCCTCTCCTGCCAAGTTCCCCTCATCTTGACGTTGCAGTAGGTGCAAAATTGAACCATTTTTCAGAGACTGGGTAGACTCTCATGCCTGATGTGTGGATTCATTCCACAGTAAAGAAGGGTTGCCAGTTTTGCTTCCAGGACCTTCCTGTTTGATGGAACCTATTTGGTTCCATCAGTTTCAACTGATGTCTGTGTGGAAAGAGGAGTACACCCATCTAAGAAAGGACATGAGAGAGAGGGTGACAAACATCCAAAGTCAGGAATTTTATTTACGGATCTTTCTATTTTTAGAAAAGGGGAATGTTTTGACTCGTAATTGAACAAGTTTCTTCTGGAAGAGCCTTTAAAACGGAGACATATGCTTCTGTCAGGAATGCCATCATGCCAAAATGACTGGGCAGTCTATAGATTTCCATGATGCCTGTCTTCACATCCTAATCTTTCTAGCCTGCAAGAAATTCAATTCCTGCTGCTTTGTGTCAGAAGATCTTCCATTCTCGATCTCTTCCTTTTGTCCTGGCTTCCAGGTCCTCAGCCGTCAACAGGACCTTCTTCACTGGACAGTTTCAGAGATCATCATCAGAGTCTGCTACATTCCAGGCAAGAGATATATAAAGTCAGCTTGTTCAGACGAGCAAGGGCGAACTCGTCATGGAATGGTCTCGTACCAGTCGGTAACAGAGACACTTATTCATGATATGGAAGACCATTGGTAGACTTGTTGGCAATGAGGTTGAAGAACAAGTCCTTCCCCCCTTTATGTCTCCAATGCTGGGTCAGATGTCATTGCCGGCTGAAGCCTTCAACAAGAGGTGGAATTGATAGTGTCTATGCATTCGCACCATTCAGAATAATCCCATGAGTTCTTTACAGAATCAGTACTTCCAAATCTTGGTTCCTCTTGATAGTACCTAGGCCCCAGTGAATGTGACTCAGAATCATCCTCAGCCTGTTGATTTTGGAACTCCAGGGTATTACTGCTTACGAGGGATCTGCTATGAGCAGAAAATTCCTATTGTACAGCACTTCTCAAATTCTCTACCTTCGTTCCTGGCTTATATCAAATGATCTGTCTGCCAGAACCAAATGCATCACTCAGGCTAGAAGACAATTGACCTCTAAGGTTTATGATGCCTAATGGAGAATTTTCTGTAATTGGTGCTGTAGGAAGTGCACTGATCCTACCCGATTTCCTTTAACTGCAGTTGAAGATATTTTGTTTTTCTCTTAAGTGAAAACAATTGTTCAGTATCCACCATTAAGAGATAGAAAGCAGCCCTCTCCAATGCTCTTGTTATTATGGGCACCACATTAAGGACTCGCCCACATCTCTCAGAACTGGTCTGGTACTTTGAGGTCCAACATCGAGTCTGTCACTCTATAATGTCAAAGTGGAACCTCATATTCTTTGGTCGTTATCTAAACCTCCTTATGAATCTTAGAGTGAAGCTTCCACCAAGAACCATACCCCTAAAATAGTCTTCCTTCTTCTCTCCCAAGCATTGGTTAGGGTTGTTTATGGTTCATTGTAACTATATTTCGATTTCTCTACTTTGCCAACCTGGCTTTCTCGACAAGCATCAGCTACCATCAATAGATCCAGTTCCTACTGAAATCCCTGATCTCAGTCATATCTGCATGGGGTGATCAAGATGTACTCCTTTACCCAGTTAGAGCTTTACATTTCTGTCTAAATTAAAAGAGAAAGGAATGGGTCGTACACATCTTTACATCTCAAAGGTGCTTCTGATATTTTGGCTACCACCATCTTGAGGTGGATTGTCTGTACTATTAAAAGAGCTTATCCATCTCTCACTTTGAGAGGTCTCTCTTTCATGAAAGCCAAAGTGCATGAGGTCAGGGCTACTGCTGCATCATGGGCCTCTTTTTAGTCATTATTCTTTGGATAATGTCATGAAAGCCACCTTCTAGCAATCTCACACTATTTCAGATAGTTTTAACTGTCTGTGCTACACATAAAAGAGCAACACAATAATAGCACATGTGTTACATAATTTAAATTGGTTTTGTCCCGATCCCCCTTCCGGTAACAAATCCATTTTTGTACAATGTCAAGGATTCAACCACTGTGACTTTTCTACATTTTGTCAAGTTTCTACGACTCCACTCGTACTAAACTTTTTTATCCTTAATTTTATTTTCAGTGGTAATACTGATAAATTCTAAACTATTTTTCAGCAAATGAATTCCTAAAAGAGACCATTCTGACTGGTACAGGTTTGAATCTGAGACTTTTTTAAAGTTCCAGTTTGAATTGCTTTTGTTTTTACAATATTAACTTTTAATGCTAATATTTTTAATCCCACGCAGGCTTTGAGAGGTATAATGGGTCTAGTGCAGTCCCTTGTGTGTCATAAGACTAATGTAGGTAGGAGTTGCAGTAGCTCATTAGATTGCATTGCACATTTGCGACGATCAAGGAGCTAGTTGGAATCCTACAACTGGATGAACCCGAGTCGGTTAATATGATGTGGCCAAGGGCATGGCACATGCTTGTGTTGCTGTGCCATAAAACACCAAACCAATCCTGGTGTTTTTGAAAACACATTTAGTGTTATTATTTCCAATTTAAGCTACTAAAATAAACATGGGGAAAGATAATCACCCTGTTAGCAACCATGACAATGCTTAGAAGAGATGATGCACATCCATTCTGTATAGCACAAGTTGTTACATTGATATAAAACAAAGATATCCATTTGCCTAATTTGTTGATAGAAGTATTGGTGTACTTCTTCATGCAAAATCATCAATAAACACTGACCTTTACAATCATGTAGATAAAGGTATCAATCCATTTAGAACTATAAATAGTTTAAAACCCCAGTACCACCGATTTCATAAATTTCACCATTCTTCCAGTGTAAATACATTTTGGAGAGAATTAAATGATTTTTATTTTTTTTTTTCAATTTCTGACATTAACTGTTTTTTGAAATATGAAGTTGGGTTTAAATGACTGTCAGACATTCAATTTAGAATTAAGAGATGGCTTGTAATTCCGTTCTTTTCGGGAGTTCTCCAAAAGCATTGATTTGATATATTTGACAATTTCCGTTAGTAACTACATTCGCATCTGACGTACAAATTTAATCGAGAGGGAATGAAGAGAGGCTGGCCAGCTTTTTTAAGCAGATCTGAGAGGAAAAAGCATTCATTTGATAAAAATAAGACTGGTGAATATTGGTGATCAGCTGGGGCGTTGGAATACTTTGAAGGGCGAACTTAGGCTGAAGATAAACCCAGCTGTTACGAATTTCCATATTAATTGGTAAGCATATTACACGGACCTGCAAAAAATAGTGCAAGTCAGTTAAACCTGTGAAGAAAAACTACTCGTAAATGCTAGGCCGAGTACTGCATCATGTCAAACGCAAAATAAGAATAGTGTATTACATAAGGATCACCTGCAGTTTCCGACACAGTGTAGTGTTAGCTTCTTTTATTCACAACAATGACGTCATTGAATCTTGTGTTCCAGCTTTTGACTAAAATGGGTTGAGTTACTTATGTCACCAATCAACATGGGATTAATTCGTACAAATGTGAAAAATGGCAGGGTGTCTCAGTTCGACTGAGAAATTTCTCATAATGTGATGAAACATCAACATTATCTAGTTCCAAGGGCACCCATCAATGTTTAGGAGCAATATCTTTCAAGATTCAGTATTATTCAGATGATCTGGCATATGCAGTGACTGCATTGAGTGTTTAAGGATACTGTGAATCATTTGAAATTCGTGAGTATTTAATTTTATGGTTTGGTTTAAAAAATGCATGTTCAGGGACAATTGATTACATGGATTTGTCTTTTTTAAAAAAATGGTAAAATATTGAGCAACAATGTACATATCTCTCAAAACATTCTCGAAAAGATTATACCATCATTCACTTTCATTCATTTCTGAGCAAACATGCTGAATCCTTACTGAAGTAGTTGGAATGATTAGGTAATTGCGTATGTTTTACATCAATGTGGAGATCTGAATTAAAGAAGATGCTGATATCTTTGATGCATGTATTTAAAATGAAATTTATTAACATTTTTGTGGTAATTAGAGATTGACATTTAATTGGAAGCTTTGGGAGAGGGTGAAAAAATGTTCTGGTACACAAAGAGCTTGAAAAGATAATCTTGCTTTGATTTACTGAGAAAAAAGAACCTATTATAATTCAATCCATTGTTTTCATTTGAAAAAGGTTATATTGGGTAAAAGAGAAAAAATGTCAAAAGAAAATTTCCACACCCTGTCCTCAAAAACAATTTGTTGGCCTATTACTGTTTGTGAACAGAACATGGTAATGCTTTTTGATGTTGACAAAAATACATAAGGAGAGGCTGATGTTTTGTTTTTAAGGAATGGCATCCTACCTGTGTTCCAGTCACATGCGTGGACACCCATATGTGTCAAACAAGCTCTCAGTGGAGTAACTGAAATCATACTTTCATGTTGCGACATATCAAGAAATATGGGGGAGGGGGATATAAATAAGTAGGAAAGGGGTCTGTGGGATGGAACCCTAATGAAGGCCCAGAGGGCAAAGTCCCCAGAAGCGCCTACATTTTAAGCATTTCCAGGGAATGATTTGAACCATCTAACCGTAAAGAAAATTACTCGTGAAACATTGCAGTTCTTTTGCACTCATGGGGGTGGGAGGAGCACACTGGCTCTGCCCCTGTCATGAGTGTTATTCATCTCAGACGATTACTCAGTTAAATCAACTGAAGGAGTGTGTGGATGTTCTATCCAGTAAGATCTCGATAAAATTGAAAAACTAAACATTTACCCTTAATGCAAAGTGGATTATCTCCACATATGACAAAGTACCATTTCTGTCAAACACGATTAGAAAAAAAACATTAAGAAAGCAGGAATGAACTTCTGATTGTTTATTTAGAAAGAAGTCATACATATGAAACAAAATTGGCAATAAAAAGGTGCTCATGTGTTCCATCTGCTCAGTGGAATAACTAATGGTATTTGTGACATATATGTATGTATATATATATAGTATGTTAATAAGATAAAACAATTGCTTTCATATTAATCAATATATTCTGTATGGAAGGGTGTCCTTAGTGACAATTCCATGAATAAATGGCAACAACTAATGTTCGAAGAAAAGATGTGTGCTGAAAAAAGGCACAAGCAGTGATTTATATTTTTATTTTCTTGAATGCTTTTACATTTGTCAGATGCTTGTGTAATTTCATTGTATTGCATGAAGTTCTAATGAGCATTCGTTATTATAAATTTATATAAATGTGCTTGTGAAATAAAGGACACAAACTGTAATTTTGCATGTATTACTATATCATCTAAGTTATTGCATTAGTGTGGGACTTTGAAGTTAATGAAATATTGCATGCAAATTAAATTGTGATAAATTAATTTCCGTTGTTCTTCATCTTGCATTAAAGTTTCATTTAATGTATAGATAAATAGCTACTTTCCGGTGCTATAGATACCACTGGTATTAAAATAAATACGTGCTCTAGCTTGACCAAGAAAACCATAGAAATTAGAACCCCTGTAATTCAAAGTGATTCACAGTATTTCAGTATAAGCAAGACACGGCTAAGAAAGAAACTTTAAAAAACTCTATTTTGACTTTTCAATATTTTATTTGACTTAATACTCATTGATACATATGCAAGAAAAAACATGGTGAAAAATGATTAGAAAACTTGATAATGTACAGGAGGCGTGCTAGCTCAATTGTACTCCTTGTACCCATAATCCAAGTGTCACAGATTAAAAACCGGCCCAGTCCAGCCCAGGCCAAATGTTTCAGTGTCTTATTAGGAACGAAAATTTGCTCCCATTTCCTCTGCATGATATAGCCAATAATGTATTAAAATTGCTGTTAAAACCAGACAATAGAATTCAGTGAGACAGTAAGGATGATAAAAATAACTTCCAATTCAGATCTTCCTTCTGATTTTGAAAATATTTAAAGTTTTATTAGTGCATATAGGGATTTTTCAGTTGAGAGGCAATAAGAACTTTCTTCAGTTGTTCAGCATAGATAGTTAGATTAATTAGTAACTTAATAAATGAACAGTTAATTACAACCACAATAGGGGCTTTGCCGTATTTTATCTTCAGTACATGTTAATTTAAGGACAGGCTACAAAACCCTATCGAACAGAACCAATTATATGTACCTACTATTTTAAAAAGGACTAGGTCAGTCAGTCACGGAGGTTTTATTTTATAAATGAAAACTTTTCTATACCTATCTGTGTGCAATCATGTCCAAAGGGAAACAAATCGGTAGTGTTGTTGATCATTCTTTTAAGAGTTGGTTTCCTCGATTACATTTAGAGCTTAAGTACAATATGTGCAAAGTTCAGTACATCATGAACATTATCGTTGGAACAGGTAGTGTTTATATATAAACCAGGGGCATATCAAACTAGCTATTTGGAAGCACTGACTATATTAATTGGAGTGGCCACCTACTAATATAATATATGTGAAGTCTCTGAGCTTTCTAATGGCCAGAAGGAAAGGTCTGTCCTATACCAACTGACACCAGTGAATGGGTGCAAGGTACTTCATATTGGAAAACTAAAAACCAGCAAGACGGAAGAGGATAGCTTTTCCTTAATTTGCTGTGGAAATACAGGAATCGGCAAGCCCCAAGCATTCAGTCATGAGGCCTTGTAGCTTTTGACTAAATGTATTTCGAAGGTGAAAGGTTAAAATGTTACAGGTTTTATAGTGACTAAAAGGATGAACTGTTTTTCTAAAACTAAGTGGCAGTGGAATATATCAAAATATTTCCAGTTAAATTAATCAAAATGAATACTTTGATAATTGATATGTGGACAACGAAACATAAAAGTAACACAAATTTAAACCTCTTTGAATATTTCTTCGAACAGAATCATAACAAAAAGACTCTGAGTTTCATTTTGTAAATCTTTGAATACAGACCTTTGTGGTGGTCGAGGTCGTTGATTATGTATCACAATACTTATAACATCTTTAGGTGGGGATGTCTCAATACCTGTCTCTAACAAGAAAACACAAAAGGCAAAGAAACAAACAAACCTTAGATAGGAAATTAATGACTAAATTAAATGCATAGAAGAAAATGTGCTCGAAATATAACACAATTTTGATATTGATTAAATTGTAGAGATAAAGTTTGGAGATTTCGTTGCAATTTGCATGCCTCTTTCCTAGATTACCCATTAACTCCAGATAAATTAATTCTGGACTAAAATGATTTATCATAGTTGCAGTTGAAGTTGATAAATGATTACTGGGATACAAAAGCAACTGTACCAAAACTGTGACGTACTTTGAAAAAACAAACAACAAAGAAGCTTCAAGATTGAAATAAAAATAGATTTATAAATGAAAACAATAAGCCGAGTTGTGCTGTTTGAACAACAAACATTGTTAAATCCCTACATTAAACTGAATACAAATTTGATACAAGAAGCTAACAATGATGTCAAGTTAGACTTTTTCAAAATAATGAATTGCGCTGTATTTGTTGACCTTTTGGAAAATATGATGAAAATAGCAGAATTAACATATGTGGAGATGAAAATAATTTTTCAAATATCAATAGGTTTTATCATTTGCAAGGAGAACGCTTATTGAAGATGCCCTAGTATTAGACAGAAATACAAGAAACCAAATTATGAAAACCAGTTTATCATGGATTTACAATTTTAGAATTATATAACTACACAAGTTTGAGTTTTGCATCAAGTTGAAGAACAAATGTAATGATACAATGAGACTACTCCTTAGTAGTACTAAATCCTCATGTTGAGACAGAAAACCATCACAGTGACATAAAGGAGAACATTTATGACACTAATGACTGTCAAAGGGACACTAGTGACTATCAAAGGGACACTAGTGACTATTAAAGGGACACCAGTGACTGTCAAAGGGACACTAGTGACTATCAAGGGGACAGTAGTGACTATCAAAGGGACACTAGTGACTGTCAAAGGGACACTAGTGACTATCAAAGGGACACTAGTGACTGTCAAAGGGACAACTTTTTGGTATCCAGAGTGAATAAGAACATTCCTAGACCTTTTAAGGATGAGTTGAATGGTGCTCCCATCAAAGAGTTATGCGGTCTCCGCCATGCAAACCCGTGCTAAGCGTAGAACTTAATATGCTATGTTGTATTTCTGTCTATCACCTTTATACTGTTCGATTCCTCCGACTATCATTTTCAGTTTCCTTAATCTTTGGCAGTCAAAAATTGCTATCATTATAGGATATAATTTGCAGTGTATGCTATAAGCCAGAAGCACTTGGTGTCGTTTTGCTCATTTATAAAAAGGCAGCTGAGACGTTCAAATTGATTGATGACTACTTTTGCGAACTCCTCAGATGATGCAAGTTTAACTGTTATATTTTTTATTTTAAGACTTTTTTGTCCTGCTTTTCCAGAAATGCAGTCCATTAGACCAAAAGCACTCATTCTTGGGTACAAATTTTGTCAGGCAAAGATTCATTTGCTCTCAACTGTAAACTGGCTAATAGAAGTGAATTAACTAGCGTAACATCTTTAATTCCATGCTTAATCATGGGCGAGTTGTAAACCCCTTTAGCTTTTAAACAGCATTTTGTAGGAAAAAGTAATAGCTGAGTTCAGTGTTGCATTTTGAATTGTGCTAATAATGTATTTTGTTTCATTTGAGACGTGTTTGCTGGTATACGCTGTGCTATTTCTTAGTTCAATATAGCTAAAGAATTTTAGCACAGTTACATTCATTTTACGTTTGTGGTTACAGTATTGATAGTTGTTTCACACAAAAGCCTTTGTGCTATATGTGGTGGGCATTTGTGAGGTGACTATAAGTGAACATTCAATAATTCGTTTTGCAACTTTTCCAGTACACGTTTGATGGTGAACCTATCGACATTTAAACAAATTAATCAAACTCATGCTATATGTAGCGGTGAGAGACGAGTTTAGTACTGCATTTTCTTGATTGTATGTGTTTCACTACACTACTGTCTGTAAGCAAAAATATATTTTGGTTGTTGTTCACTGTTAAAACTTCAACAGTTTTTACAAATGAATATTGATGACTCTGAAAAGAAACGACTTTTCTTTTTCAAGATCAATTTCAATAGAAATGAGGTTAATTACAAGTCATCTTTCAATATAACTTGAAGCATTGCAGAAATTAATTAGAAACTTAGATGCAATTAGATCGAGAGCTGTAGATTTCGTTCTTTTATCCCATACCACGTGTTATATCAGCTAGCTGTGTGTGTGTGTGTGTGTGTGTGTGTGTGAGGGAGCAGTGCTTGGTTAATATCGACACCACTCAAACACATATTTCTAAAATTGACAGAGTTGAATAAGATTTTCTTCTGATCTCTGCATAAACTTAACAAATCGTGTGTGTGTGTGTGTGTGTGTGTGTGTGTGTGTGAGGGAGGGAAGAGGGCGAGTAACTACAAACTGTAGAGCACACATTCAGTTGTAAAACTCGTTAGAAGCTGAATCTTGCATGTATTTTATCAAATACAAAGTATTGGAAACTGACAGGACAAGTGTTGGCCAATGTAAGTTTAATGCAGTTTTAAAACCCCAGATAGATATAAGATATAATCATTAATGTGAGAACTTTAAATTCGTGGCCATCAGTACCGAATTTCCTTTCGTACTGCCATTTCCGATCTACAACAATAGCAACTAACTCAACCTGTAGGCGGAATTACGTGTCTTGTTTACGGGACGTATCAAGTCGCCCTGTTTAAATCTGGATGATTTTATAAATGTTTAAATGTGTACAGGCCGTAACGGCCTCGAAATAAATTCAGTCATGGTACCTGGAATATAGCGTAATCTCGAAAAACATTATAATAAAATAAACTTCTCATCCTGAGTCGTGATATTAATTTTGGTTTATTATTATTATTATTATTATTATTATTATTTCGTAAAAATAATATAATTCATATTTTATGCTGGGTGTCCAATGCATTCATCGCTAAGTTGTTGTATTATTGATACATATGGATTAACTTTTACCATTATATAAACTTAGATAAAAGGGTAAGATGTTATTATTTTATACATGTAAACAATATCCCGTTATTTTAAGACTAGTGTCTATTAAGTCTGGACTGGAGTCCTCCTGTACGTGTACACATGCTCTTTACATCTATTAAGTCTGGATTGGAGTCCTCCTGTACGTATACACATGCTCTTTACATCTATTAAGTCTGGACTGGAGTCCTCCCGTACGTGTACACATGCTCTTTACATCTTTGGTAATTTGTATTTCGTTTTTCCATTTCTGCTATCAGTTTTTCTCTGTTGCACGATTTTATGATTTATTAATGTAGTATATTTTCAATACCACAAGATGTCCAATGAAAATTCAACGAAAACTGTATCTTCAAAATCTTCACATCTACAGACTGAAAATTCTATTGGATTTACGTCATTTATATTGTGTACAGATTCTTTCCACATGTACTCATTTTGGTTTGTGGTAATTCTTTGTGACAGGAAATTGTATGGGTGTATCGAAATAGCATATAATTAAAATTTAATGCAAGAAATATCCATATTCGACTGCGTAATTGTTATACCTTCTGTGACGAAGTATATGGTTGGGGTGGGGTGCTCCCAATATTTGATTTAAACTATTATAGAAGTCCCATCCATGCTCTATTTTGTTGGAAGTTAAATTTAGTGAAAACTAGATGTAAAGCTCCGAGCCCCCAGTCAGCAATGCCGACGGTTAGAGGGTTAAATATACAAAAAAGGTTGAAATTCAATGAATAACAATTTAATAACAATTCAATAATCAAATGACTTTAATTCTCTATTACACTCCTTCCGTTCGACCCTTTAATAAGCCTGCTGCATCGCTTGATTAGCAGTGTGAGATTGATTCCACCTGTCCTTGTATTTCTACTCATCTGTTATATCATTGCTCACATTTCTCTCAATTTCTTCACCTCTTTCACCCGACCTTTCTCCAAATTCATTCTCCTCATCCTCCTCGACTTTCTCTAGACTCCTTCTCCTCCTCCTCGACTTTCTCTAGACTCCTTCTCCTCCTCCTCGACTTTCTCTAGACTCCTTCTCCTCCTCCTCCTCCTCCACTTTCTCCCCCACGACTACACTTCTGTCGACTTCGACTGTCTCGGCTACAGTCTCAATTCCGTCTCCAACTCTTGAAGACTTGGGACCCAATAGAACTGGAAGTTCTCTGTCCCCTAAAAAGCTTCCTGTGAAAACACAAGGACGGTACAATCTTTTTCCTTAGTCCTTTCATCTCACACTACACACAGCCTATCATCAGATAACGGTTATTAAATTTCTTCGGTCACGCATTCATTCACATCAAGATACCCATATGCACTTGTATGGTAAAACAAACATCATAATGCAGCACGGTATCAATTACTTCTTATGCATACATCAATAAATTCCGTCACATTAGTACATATTCCTAATCCCGTTATACTAAACAATATCACAATAATCAGACGCATTTCTTTATCTCACAACTCCTATAAGTACGCAAATATTCAAATAATAATAATAATAATAATAATAATGAGGACTTTGTATAGCGCCTAATCTTTAGAAGCTCTAAGCGCTTTACAACATTTGACAACACTTAAAAGAAAAACACATATAGTGATATGATTACAAAAATAAAAACAAACACCACGAAATTAGAAACAGAAAACATGCTGTGAATATTTAAGGTAAGGATACATTATTAGGTCTTTAAGTCTGTTCTTGCAGTTGAAATAGGTGAGTTTTAAGAGCGCTCTTGAATGAGATCGCTGTGTCTTTGTGTCTAAGTGCAGTGGGCAATTCGTTCCACGTTGCTGGGCCCTGGTATGCAAAAGAGCGTTGTCCATATGATTTCATTTTCATAGTGGGAATAATGAGAATACGAGTGTCAGAAGAGGAGCGTAAGTATCTTGCAGGTGTGTACACATGGGTGAGGTCAGATAGGTATGTTGGACTGGAGCCCGTCAGTGAAACGTAGCACAGAGAACAAATTTTGTGTTTAATTTTGGATCGTATGGATAGCCAGTGTAGGGTGCAGAGCACGGGAGAGGCGTGCTCTGATCATGGTACTCTAAGGATGATCCGAGAAGCTGTGTTTTGAACTTTTTGAAGTTTCTGGAGTAGATATTGAGACGAACCAGACAGAATTGAGTTACAATAGTCCAGTCTTGAAAGTACTAAGGAACACACAAGTGCCTTAGTGGCATCAGCTGAAAGATACTTGCGAATGGAGCTGATGCGTCTCAGCTCAAGATATGCAGCCTTGCATATGTTCACGACATGTTGGTGCAATGAGAGAGTACTGTCAAGAGTAACACCGAGGTTACGTACTGACTATGTGAAATATCCATGCTCTGATATATACATACGTCCATAGTAACTAATCTTACATACTTCAACCATGTTTCCAAATTCACAATTCAAGCATGTGTAAATTCTAACATAATGCATTAATAAATGCACCGGTTTACTACGAAGTAACCCAATTGCGAATTACAAAATTAATTCTGACCACAAGCTAACAATCTACATAATTCCGCCTCGCATCTAATAATTCTCTACGTAAGGCTCAAGCCCATTTCTCAAATACGCATGCAAATGAAACACTACAAAGGTAATTCTACATACTAAACGATCCTAGTAATTAGGTGTACATACTGCAAATAATTTCAATTATGATGCCGTAATATTCTGCAAAATCGAGCAAATAACTTACTGACCTTTTCGAAGCTTTGTCTTTGCTTAAAATCTACCTCTAAGTTCTGCCGCCAGATTACGAGTGACTTTTTTCTATGAGTAAACTCTATTGATCTGCAATCCTTCCAGGAGATTACTAAATTACCCTTACGATTTCGAAAGGTGTCATTCGGGTCTGAATTGTAATCACGCCAGTAGTATATGGGGGCGATATAGCCTTATGTAGACCGTAATGTTAAAAACAGGTCTCGGCACTATAACCTCAAAATTTATAGTATCACGTAGACCGTAATGTTAAAAACAGGTCCCGGCACTATGGCCTCAAGATTTTGTATAGGGACAATAGGATCGGAACAGGTAGGGTGACGTCACGGTACTGGCAACAATGTTGCAAGTGGCTGACCTGAATACGCCTTCTACCTTAGGCAGAGACAAATACAATATAGAGACAAAGACATAAAAACATGGTTAGAGACAGAGACATATACAACACAACTATAGATTGATGAACATCAATCTATCATACCTAAATTATACAATCGATTAAAAAAAGTTGTAGGCAACAGAGAGTAAATCTTTTTGAGGCAATGGAGTGACCCATTACACATAAATTATACAATCA
The DNA here is from genome assembly GCA_016617855.1 of Megalonaias nervosa. Classification (NCBI taxonomy): domain Eukaryota; kingdom Metazoa; phylum Mollusca; class Bivalvia; order Unionida; family Unionidae; genus Megalonaias; species Megalonaias nervosa. The sequence continues at coordinate 65,218 of JAECUM010009811.1, read as the reverse complement.
ATTAAAAAAAATTTAGGCAAGAAAGAATAAATCTTTTTTAGGCATATGAAGTGGCTCTGAAAAGGGCCGTTGGTTTTTATGTTAAGACCATTTCGTTAACATAGAGGACATCTCACTAATCTTCTTCTCTTTCTCAAACTTTGTCTAACCTCTGGACCGTAGATGAGGACTCGCTTCAGACAGCCCTGTCTCTCCACATAGCATCCTCTTTTCCAAACAGTCGTATCGGTGATCCGGACGATGGTCCATGCTGGTTTAACATACATTGGTAAGTCCGTACGGAACAGCATCGACGATACGAGAGTAGAGGATTCAACGTTTGTCCACATCTTGTAACGAGAACAGGTGAAAGAAATGAAGTGAACCGCGTTTATTTATAGTGGAAGACCGGATCGAAACGGATTGAGATTGTTCACCAATCCCAATACGCGATACAAAATTCAGTCACTTCGCGGAGTCTGTCTTCCAATCCGAAGAGAGCTACCTGTGACGTCACATTCAATATATAGGTGCGCTAGCGTCTGTGCGCAGTGAATCGATGAGACATTGTTTTTTGAAACATGACGGAAATTAAGAAGACAATGAAATGGGGTGCACCGGCCGTGGAGACGAGAAGCGGTGGTATAGCGGCGGTTACCAAGTCAACACAGGGCTACTTCCAGAAGAGGTCGATATTAATTGGGATTAAGTAGATTTTCTCTCTTCTTCGCAAGAATTTGTTCCGGTACCAGCACCTTCGCCACCTTCTCCTTCTTTACCACACGTCGACGATTTTAAACAGAGACAGAAAGAAGAATTGGAGAAATTTTTACAATAGCAAACAGAAGTAGAACGAGCTTTTCTCCTTCAACAGCAACAGCGAGAAGAAGAGGCAAGAAGGAAGCGACAGGAAGAAGAAGCAGTAGAGAAGAAACAAGGTCTAGGAGAGAAGGAGAACAGTGAAAGTCAAACGGTGACGGTCCTCTTAGACATTTTGGCAGAGTTAAGGAGTCTCAAACAAATGTATCAGACTTAATTATTAAGACCCAACAGAAAAAGACCTTCCCGAGCCAAGCAGCCCAACCCGGTTACTACGCCTGAGATACCAACCCTAGAGATTTCTACCCAATCATCGACGGGAGCAGGTCCAGAAGTTGACCTTGGCCGTGGCAAAGGCTTAAGGCAGTTAAAGCTGATTGCTTCTGGTTCCTGAGTTTGTTTTTATTAAAAAAACAACACTCAACGGTCCTTTTCAGGGCCACTCATTTCTTTCGAAAAGAGATAGTATTCATTTTGCCTCAGTCAATTACAACTCAAAATCTCTTATTTAACCCTATGACGTACGTGTGTGAGTGCGTGAGTGTAGGCCCTTATTCTAAAAAATCAAAACTAGGAGACACTTACGTTTTTCTGTCTGATCTATTCTGGTACAAATTTTACAATCCAATGTCACAACACAACACTTTAAAAAAGTTCATAGACTTCTTCTGTGTCTTTTTTCGTTCACTCTCTGTTTTCTGAATTTCTTGACTTTCACTGGTTTTCCCTCCTCTTCTTCCTCACTTTTTTCTCATCTTCTTTTCTTATCATTCTGAATGTATCGGGGTTCGTCCTTTGCCGAGGGCACCTCTTCTTCTTTCTCCTGCTCCTGTTGTTTCTTAGGGCAGTCTGAAGACCAATGTCCTCTCTCTTGCCAATGATAACAGGTATCCTGACTTTTGTCTCTTTTGACACTGTTCTTGCTTTTTTGACGGTCTGGACATTCTGTAGCCCAATGCCCTTTCTTCTGACAGATATAGCAAGTATCTTGACTTTTATCTCGAAAGGAGGGGTAGTAGTCAGTCGGTTTGTCTAAAGAAAACTTTCGTATGACACTTCGCAAAGCTCTAATCAGAAATTCGATCTGTGTGGGCTCTTCCATCGTGTTGGTCGGCTTGAGAGTGAAATGAATACTGAAAGGGAAGGCACTGGCCCTATATATATATACTGGTCTGACATGAATATATAGGGTCCATGGCGTTTCAAATGTAGTCATTTGACTTTTTGCAGTCAAGATGAAACGATCACATCATTTCGTAAAGAAAGGAGTACAAAGTAAGAGGCAGAAACTTGACTTATCGCCTCGCACAGTAGCTGAAGTCTTGGCTCAAATTCATGCCAGTGATTTTGAAGATGACATGAGTGAACCAGAATCCAGACCCAGAGATTCTACATTCAACCAAAGTTCACCACCACCAATAAACCCTGAAAAGTATTATCACGTCCGAGAGACGGACAAACGCTCCTCTAGAAAATTTAGAACCACGGCCTACACGTACACAGTGAAGTTTAAAGATTTCAAGTCAGACGTACCGCTGGAAAAAGAAGAAGGGTTCATCACCGATGTGTGGGAATCTTTGTTAACCACACTGAAACGGCAATGTGAAGCCAAAAAAGACGATCGCTTGAGACTTTCCATTCATCACGACAGCTTGAAATCCCCCGTCTGGATCGAGTTTTGCAGCCCAGCAGAATTGACACCTTCCAAAGTCATGGGCAAGATTCAACACATACAGCAATCCAACGACAAGTTTCACATCACCGATGGAAAAGCGACACTGTTCATGACCCACGTGTCTCTTCCCCAAGGGACCGGACAGCTCAAAAAGGTATTATTGATGGACAACCTTCACAGCATCAAGCTCAGCCTCGTTCAAATTAACAATCCTCAAGACGAGATGTGTTTAGCCCGTGCCATCGTGGTGGGCCGAACGTATCCCGACAAGAACGACGCGGCAGAATGGAAAAGAGCCTGGAAAACTATTCGACAAACAAACCGAGCCAAACAACGAAGAGAAGCAGAATTCCTGTTACAGCAAGCGGAGATATCCAAAGACACATCCTGTGGCATTCCTGAAATGCAAAAATTGCAAGACGTCTTGGCTCCACGCTACACTTGAAATTGCACCCTCAAGAAGTGCGCGGACCTCTGTTGTTTCGAGGCAAAGATTTCAAAGACGGAAAATACATTCACGTCTATCATCACGATGAACATTTCGATGCCATTACCAGTATCACCAGACTCCTAGGATACAGTTATTACTGTGAGAAATGTGACTATGGCTATAACAATCGAGAGCAACACAAGCATTGCGGATCGAAATGTGAGGGATGTTTAGCCTCTAAACCCTGTCTTGACGAAGGACAACAACGAGTGTATTGCTCTGCTTGTCACCGCACTTTTGTCAGTCCAACTTTTTAACAACAACATTTGAAGACGCAAGGTTCACAGCAGAAATGTGCTTGTCAGCTCCTGAGATTGTGCCCTACTTGTGGACAAGGCATACGTACCAACACTGCCAAGACTCACGTATGTTCAGGAAAGAAGCGATGTCACATTTGTCGCGAAATCGTGGACTTGGAACACGTATACTACATTCAAAAATACCATTCCAAACAGGAAGAGGAACAAGATGACCAGATGAAAGGTAATTTCATCTTTTTCGATTTTGAATGCATGCAAGAGACTGGCATTCACATTCCTAATTTCTGCGTGGCTCACCGAGCGTACGAGAAGTGAATCCAAGAGCCTATCTTTAGTCATTGCCTTCAATGTAGCAAGATTCCTGGAGAACGTGAAAAAATCTTTCGAGGACCAAACACGCTGACCGATTTCGCCCAATGGATCTTAGACCCTATCGACGAGACGTGGAGCCAAGAAGACATTGAACATTACTGAGATTGTTCTCGCTATGCCACGGTGATGGCTCACAATTTCTCAGGATACGATGGACAGTTTCTTCTCAGATACTATACGGAACAAGGCACCGAACGTCTAAAGCGACTTTGAACGGAGCCAAAATCATTTTCTTGCAAGTGGCACAAATTCAGTTTAAAGATTCGATGAGTTACTTGGCCATGCCTTTGAGCCGAATGCCTAAAACGTTTGGAATGACAGAAATGGCCAAAGGCTATTTTCCACACTTTTTCAACACTGAAGCCAATCAACACCGTTCTACCCCATTTGCCTGAGGCTCACTACTACGACCCCGACAATATGCGTACCCAACAACGAGAAGCTTTCTGCGCTTGGTACCACACTCATGCCTCGGACCCCTTCGACTTTCAGAAGAAATGTTAAAATGTTGTCGTTCCGACGTGGACATTTTACGGCGCTGCTGTGGAAAATTTCGAGAACTGTTCATGGAACACGGAAGGATCGATCCTTTGAAAGAAGCTTGCACTATTGCCAATGCGTGTTCCTTAGTGTACCACCAACGATTCATACCCGAAAACACCCTAGCTGTCATAAGTCCTCAAACGACGAACTTTGTCAAACGTCAATACTCGGTCAAAGCCCTACGCTGGTTACATTACTTGTGCGACAAATGGATCCAACCTGCCCGCAACGGAGGAGGCGAAAAGACCATCGGAAGGTATTCGGTGGATGGTTGGGACTTAGAAAACCCCAAGATCGTGTACGAGTTTAACGGGTGCTTATTTCACGGATGTCCCATCTGTTACCCTCAGCGTGACACTAAAAATCAGTTTTTACAACGGACTATGGAAGACTTATACGATGCCACTTGTCAGTGGCGATTGAAGTTAGAACAGCAAGGATACCAAGTAGTGGAAATGTGGGAACACGAGTACGATCACCGTTTGAAAAACGATCCCGAGTTGAAACGCATCGTGGAAAGTTACAAGCTGGTGGACCATCTGAAGCCGCGGCACAGCTTCTGCGGAGGACGGACGAATGCCACCTGTTTGCTGTACCACGCAGACGGGGAGAAAGGAGAAGAAATCAAATACTTGGACGTGTGTTCGCTGTATCCTTACGTGTGTAAATATTGTCACTTTTCTGCAGGGCACCCGCAATTGCTGATGGAAAACATCGACGAGGACAACATTCGACAAAGTTTTGCCTCCTTGTACCATCCCGTTTTACCACATCATTGCCAAGGAAAACTGATGTTTTCCTTGTGTCGTACTAGTGCCAAAACGTGCAACCAAGACCAACCTTGTCAGCACACCCAGGAAGAACGCGCCTTGATAGGAACGTGGGTCAGCGTGGAATTGTTTAAAGTTCTGGACCTGGGATACCAACTGTTAGAAGTGTACGAAATTTACCACTTTCCCAAGACAGAAAAATACCACAAGGGCGACGAGACTCAGAAAGGCATTTTCGCAGACTACGTGGATGCCTTTTTAAAACTGAAACAAGAAGCCAATGGCTATCCTTCCTGGTGCCACACTCCCGAAGACCAAAAGAAATTCAAAGAGAAATACTAGGAGCAGGAAGGCATCACTTTAGACCACATCGAGAAAAACTAATGAAGGCGATCGTTTGCCAAAGTGATGTTAAATTGCTTGTAGGGCAAAATGGCACAACGACCGTGTTTACCCAAGACGGAGTATTTGACAGAACCTTCCCGCTACTTCCAGATGATTCACGACAATACCAAATACATGAAACACGTGGACGTCGTTCGTGAGGACTTGATCTTAGTCAATAACGAAGAAGAACTGGACTTTGTAGAAGCCGACGAATTTGGAAATGTCATCATTGCAGCCTACGTGACAGCCCATGCTCGCTTAAAACTACACAAAGCTTTACACCAATTAGGAGACCGTGTAGTGTATTTTGACAAGGACAGTTGCATCTACATCGATCGTCTGGGTCATTGTCACCCTGTCATCGAAGGAGACCGTTTAGGAGCCTGGACGGACGAGCATCCCGACGACAAGATTCTAAGTTTTGTAAGTGGCGGTCACAAAAATTACGGCTACGAATACCGGGACAAACAAGGAGAAGTGTACACGGAGTGTAAAGTGAAAGGATTGACTCTCAATTATCGCACCAGTCAAGTGATGAACTTTGGTGTGCTGAAAGATGCCTTGCAGTCTGGAGAGGAACCAAATTTTAAAGTGACCACCTACGAACCTCACAAGATTGTACGTTTACCCACACACCAAATCGTCAGTCGACCTTTGGAAAAAGTGTATCAGATCGTGTACTAGAAGAGAGTTCGGCTTCCCAATCACTTCACTTTACCTTACGGACACACTGACTTTGGGCAGCATATAAAAAGGGACAACGTCGAAGACCGATAGTTCATTGTGACTACCAAGACCAAGCGAGAAAGATGAATCCTTTCAAAGAAGCACAAATGAAGTTCAGACAGGCACAATTCAAGTTCGGTGATTCTTAAGTGGAGTGCGATGCTGTATATTGCGATGGTAGGGATGCCGTAAGCTGTGACCTTTGCGATTCAGTACCACATCATGGGAACTTTGCTATGGCTACACCTACCATGGAAAGTGGTGCTGTGCGTGTCAAACCTGACGGATGCGAAAGCGATGCCACTCGTCATCGTACACCTTTTCAGTTTACTGGTTTTCATGGTGGATGTCATCATTATGAAACCATGCGGCTACCACCCTACGGACGTCATCCAAAGCTGAGAAAACTTCCGCCGATTTCACCGTACCCTCATCGAAATGAACCTGTGAAAGACGAATATTCGTTCCCTGTGCGTTTGCCTGAATACTGCGACTTTGAAAGTCGATTCCAAACCTTCCGAGGAAAATGGCCAAAATATCTGGGGGGACCTACCCCCGAAGAATTAACCAGAGCCGGACTTATCTACTTGGGCAAAGGGGATAAAGTCAAGTGCTTCAGTTGCGGTGTGTCACTTCACGAGTGGGAGAAGAAAGATTCCGCTTATCTGGAACATGTTCGATGGTCTCCGGATTGTCACTACCTACCTTTAGTGGGACCTCGTCATTAAAGTGGCATACCATGTTGTTTAAGAATCCAGCTTGGCAAGGAGTCAAACGTTGGACAACACCTAGACAAGTATTTAAACCCCATTTAAAAAAATAATATTCAAAGATTACCAAACGAATTCCAAGAGAAGATCTACAAGGAAATTTAGCAGGGACTTGTCAGAGCAAACTCTCAATTGGTGACTGAGGAACTTTTATGTCGAGAAATTCACAAAAGGAAATTGACAAAAGTCAACAAATAAGTCAGATTTCTCTGGATCAAGTGTGCGTTCTTCCGAATATCCGCTTTAGACCATTTACATTAGAAGATTTTAATGTTATTCTTGACCGTTTCCTGGAATGGCAGCGGCCAGAAATTACTCATTACATCCGTCACTTTCGCTCTAGGAGAAGTGATTGACTGACATGGTCATGGATACTTTACAAGAGAACATTCGTGGTTTACCTGTGGAGTTGAGAGAACGCATTTACTGAGAGTTGGTCAAAATTCAAGTGAAACGCAAAGAACAATTGCATCCGTTACGTTACCGATGTTTAAACCACTGGTACATGAATGCTATAAAAGGATTGATTCTGATGAAAGCGTTCCAATGGTCAGACATTATTCAAATACCCCTGTGCAAGAAGGATTGGTTTGTTACTGATTCTTTTTACTACAAGGAAGACATACTGCAACGAATTCCAGACGAAGAGTTAGAGGGTTACCAAAATCTTTTACACAATGTAAACTTAGTTCAAGAGGACACTTCTGAATGGTGTGTGATGTGCATGTTAGTTACTAAACAATTTAGATTCGCCACTGGAGTACGATCATCTTTGTTCAGAAAGTACACTTATTGCCTCCGACAAAAAGAGATATAAAAACGAACTGCCATGCCACGATCTTTATCATTCGTGATGCAACTGATTCCATAGAAGGAAATCAATGACAATATTCAAACGGTGGAGGATTACCATCGCATTTTATGAGAACTGTGTCCATTGAATTGGGGTTGACGTGTGGTGTGTCTTAGTGACATGCTTTCTGGGATTTCGTTTACCGGCCGATGCCTTGTGGACTCTTTACGAAAAGTAATACCCCCCCCCAAAAAAAAACCCCACATGAAAGTGGTCCCTTTAAATGTACACGAGAGATTCATTCTGTTAAAAGCTTTGCGCTTTTATTTTGATACTTCTCGACCTCTACAGGAAAGAAAGATTCGTCAACTTTTAGGTACTGAAGATGTGTACGATGATGTGTGTGTAGCTTGTGACTTAAACCCTCACTGGAAAGATGTACGTGACTGGAAAAGTTGGGGTTTCGAGGCTTGGACAAAAGAAGTGGCACACTATGCCCAAGATTTGTCATCCTAAAAACTTAAAACGTTGAGCAAAAAAAGTAACTTTTAAACCTGTATTAGTGACAGTACCAGAAGAGGAACCACTCCCTTCAGGACAGGACAGGACTATCACTGACATCCCCGAAAGGCAATTCCGGGAGGACCCCTGTGTGACTGTGCCAAGGAGTGTAGAGACTCTAAGAACATTACACACTGGCCCTACGATACCACATCTTGATCACCAAAAATGTTGTACAAACACTTGTTTATATTCCACCATGATCGTTTTGATATGTCTTTTATTCATGTACTTAACCATTTGGCTTTTATGTATTTTTGTCTTTCGTGTTGTTCACTTTTCAAGAATGCAGTAAACGTGTCCTGAAAAAAGTATAAAAACTCTTGTCTTGTCTGTCTTCGTGTCAAAAGTGACATTCCTTACACTACTATGGCTGCCTCTGCTGTCTCTGCTCCCTCTTCCTCCACTTTCAAAGTCATCGACGAACACTTAGATCGTGCTAATTTGGAGGCCTTGTATCTTCGCTATCCCTTTAACATGCTCATTGCCGGACCTAGCGTTTCAGGCAAAACCGAATTTGTCAAACGTTTGATCGAACATAAACATCATTTGATCGATCGTCCACCTCAACGAATCGTGTGGTGTTACAAAGAGTGACAATCGGCGTACAGCCGCCTGCAAGAAAGTCAAGGCGATTCCATCGTCTTTGTGGAAGGCATTCCTGGCGAAGACGACGGGATCGTGTCTCACCTTAGTCAAGCCCATCTAGTCATCTTCGACGACATGTTAGGAGAAGTCGAAGAAGAAATTAAACTCTGGTTTTACACGCAAAGGGCATCATCGTAATGCCAGTGTCATTTACATCATTCAAAATTTGTTTCAACAAAGTAAAGCCCATCGCACCATCCGTCTCAATGCTCATTACGTGGTCTTGTTTAAAAGCCCTAGAGATAAATCGCAAGTGCAAGTGTTAGCCAAACAGTTAGGAACGCCTTGGCTGACTCATGCGTACGACGATGCCACTCAAACCCCACACGCTTATTTACTCGTGGATTTAAAACCCACTACCCCCGATTATTTGCGATTTCGTACCCCTATATTTTACCACTGGTGTCAAGACGGCGGGCCTGTCGTGTACACGTCCCTGTCGTCGACTTAACAACAACAACAACAACAACAACAACCAAAAAGTCTATAAAAACATCGGTCACTTTGGGTCTGTCTCACACATCGTCAACATGACGTCCCTTCAGTCTCATTTTCCCGTCAAATTGTTTCGTGCTTTGTACGGTATCAGTCGCGAAAAAAAAAAATCCACAAATACGTGCTCGTTCCTTAGAAGCTAGTCTCAAAAAAGTCTTACGATGGTTTACGGTGACAGTACGTCAATTACTGCAAGGCATCATTCACATTCCACATGAAACCAAGCGCTTTTTTGAGAGAAACAGAGTAGTTTTGACGCAACTGGCAGATCCTCGCATCGGCACTCAAACCAAAAAGCAAATCATTTTGAAACCTGGAGGTAGCGGTTCTCTAGGAGGTGTCATCATTCGTTCCCTCTTACAATGGGATCCTAATGCTACCAAAGTCCTTCCCAAGAAAAAAGCCACTCCACCCCGACGTAACCAGAAGAAAAAGAAAAAGAGCAGCAGTGTCAAGAGCAGGTCACAGTCACAGAAAAAAGCCCACAGAAAACAGCTTCTACTCGCAAGAGAGGTACTGCCGCCAGGACGCAACCTTACATTCGCAAACCACGACCTGTCGCATCGGTGACTGCGTCTCCAGTAGCCTCTGATTCTTCCACTTTTCCGTTGCTGTTTATGCCTCCCAAACCCGATTTGACACGCGTCTTTCCTAATTTGATGAAAAATTGGAAACCCGCGTCTCCAAAAACTTCTCCTCCAGTGGTGACACCCTCTTCCTCTTTAGCGGCAGTGGCCGCTGCTCACGAAGTACCTGCCCCCACAATCAAAGTCCAAAGAGAGATCGGGAATGTTAAAGAGTTTACTTATTTTGTCCATGCAAGAACTGTCCCTATTGAGTCCGTTGCGAAACCATCCACGACGTGTGATGCCTGTAATGAAAATGATACGACGAGCCGACAATCAGAGGCATCGCATTCCAGTATAACAAAGACCCGAGGAAAACGATAGGGATCAGTGTTTTTGTGCTCCTGAACGCCCAAAGATGTCCCCTCAAAGACGTGCACACCGTCACCACCGTCGTTCTTCTGTCCAAAAAGGAAAAGGAAAAAGAAAAGGACAGTCACGTCATCCGAAAAAAAAAAAAACGCTTAGCCAAACATCAACGTCTGTCCCTGAAAAGACACACTCGTCCAGGAGAAGCCACCAAAGGGGAGGATTTTTGTTATTAATGGATACGTTTGTAGATATTTTCTCTAAAATGATAGAGAACAAGCTCCAAAAAATATAAGCAAAAAGGACGAATGTCGAACCATGGACTTCAGTGTATTTTGTGCCTTAAAGATGTTCCCTCATGGTCGTTCTCCTGTCCAGAAAGGAAAAAGAAAAAGACAGTCTTGTCATCCGACAAAACGCTTAGCCAAAAATCGACGTCACCCCCAGAAAAAACACACGTCCAAAGAAAAAGAGGAACCACCAAAGAGGAGGTTTCTTTGGCGATTTTGGAAAACAAATTGTCACCTTTTTGACGAAGCGATAGTCAAAAAAAGGATAAAAGTACGTGTGCCAAGTCATCGTCGTAAGCGTATTTTTTGGTGTGTGCCCCGGAACCTACCAACAAACAAAGATGTCACCCCGAAAAAGACATCCTACTTCTACCCCCAAAGGAAAGAAAAGGAAAGAACTGTCTCCTCGTTTAGTCAAATATTGGGACATGTTGCCTGTCCTGTCCAAAGCTTGTCCTCCCATGTGAAAAAAACTCATTCAAACCGCCTCCAAAGACGTCATCGATACCGTGAGCGAATGTTGTCTGAATGTCTTGAAAAGAACGAAAAAATTGCTTAGCCAAACATCGACACGTTCTTCGCAAAATAGTCCAAATAAAATACAAATTCGTCAAAAGAAAATGATGTTGGTGCAACGCGGAGGAATTTTACCCTTGTTAGGACTTCTTACCAATGTAATAGCGAGACCTATGTTGGGTATGTTGGGAAATATTTTACCCGCCATAGCTCCAAGATAAGATGTCAAGAAGATAAAAATAAAAGGGACCTCTGGAGTCAAAAGATCTCAGACGTGACCACTGAAATCCAATGGAAGAACGAAAACTGGCTTTAGTGCTTTACAAACGATGGATGGAATACCATCGTTGGCAAGAACAACGAACCCCACATTTACCTCCCAATCCTCATTTGACCGAGATGTCCCAGTTACAACACGAATTGCAATCGTTGATGGATCTCAGCGATTTGTCAGAAACGGAAAAATCGCAACGGTACGGTCAACTGTTGCAACGACAGCAACTATTTGACCAGAAAGCTTTAGACGAAACAGCTCAACCCACTATGAAAGATTTTAAGGCCCCGATGAAAAGTCTGTCACCACCACTGCCACCCTACCACCTGTGGTCAAGACAGACGTAGCCCCACGGATACCTGAGGAAGAAGAGGCACGAGAAGTCTTTCAAATACCGTCAGCAGCTCCCATCCCTAGTAAGATTGCAGCGTCCTTGTTGACCCCTTCCCCTACACCCCAACGAGAAGAACTTAAAGCATGGGTTAAAAAGATGATGCCCACTCCTCCTACGACAGAAGTCAAAAAGAAAGAGGGGAAACCAGAAGTGAACAAAGAAAAGAAGACCGAAGCCATCAGATTACCGCCACCACCACCACTACCACTACCCTCGACTTCTACTCCAGTGGCACATCGGATACGTAAAGCCGTTTCTAAACCACCCCCTCGTCCCATCCAGAGAAGAATCAGTGAAGAGTGGATAACTTATTAAAAATGGAGAAGGTGTTAGCCAGCATTTATACGATCCATCCCATCCTGCATGTTACGGAGGAGTTCAGAAATTTTATCGTGCTGCCAAAACTCGACTGAAAAGCGTCCGTTATCTCAAGTGCAACGATGGTTACAAGAAGAAGCCACGTACACCTTACACAAACCCATTCGACGAAAATTTTCCAGAAGTCCCACCCGAGTGGAGGGTATCGATCACCAATGGCAAGCCGATTTAGCCGATGTCTCTCATTTCGCCACCTACAATCGTTGTTACACATATTTGTTTTGTGTTATTGACGTCTTTTCCCAATTTGCCTGGGTCGTGCCATTGACTTCCAAATCGAGCAGTGAGTTAGTGCGAGCCCTTCAACTGGTGTTGAAACAAAGCGGGCGTCACCCTCTTCGATGGCAAACCGACAAAGGCACCGAATTTCTGAACCAAGCTTTCCAAAAAGAATTGAAGAAACGTTACATTCATTTTTTCACCACCAAGAATCCCGAAACCAAAGCCAGCATCGTGGAACGTTTTCAACGCACCTTGAAGGAACGCATGTGGAAATATTTTACGCATCAACACACTCACAAGAACATCTACGTCTTCCCACACCTAGTCCAAGCGTACAACCAATCTTACCATCGGAGCATCGAACGTGCCCCCCAAGAAGTGACTCCTGACAACGAAGTGACCGTCTTCGAGCGCCTTTTAGGTACGTCCCCGACGGAGACTGTCCCCAAGAAAGGTGGAGTGTTGGCAACAGGAGATTGTGTGCGCATTGGCAAAACCAAACGCACTTTCGACAAAGGTTACTTATGCAACTGGACCAACGAATTGTTTCGTGTCACTGAACGAGTGCGTGGCCGTTATCCTTCCGTCTATAAATTGGAAGACATGAATGGGCATGTGTTAAAAGGAACGTTTTACTTACCCGAGTTACAACGTGTGACCAAAAAAGAAGACGACGTGTACGAGATCGAAATCATTCTCGATCAAAGAACCCGAAAAGTGGGAAAACGACGTGTCAAAGAAGTCAAAGTACATTGGAAAGGATATCATCCCAGTTTTGACTCTTGGATCGACGCTTCGCAAATCATCGACTATTAAAAGAAGTGACCATCATGACCTTCAACACAGCCTCAGCTACTGCAGTGACCACTCATTCCCCCATTTCTTCTCTGCAAGATCAACAAAAGCAAACCTTGTGGGTGTGGTGTGGATTACGTGTGCCTAAAACGCAAATCGTCTTTTTCTGCCAAATCTTTGTGGTGTATTGTGTCATCGGTGCTGCCATTGCCAATTTGAGTTTGCAGTAAGGAGACAAACAATTGTGGACCATTTTACTCAGCAGTTGCATCGGTTACCTTCTCCCCAATCCGTCCTTGAAATATTCCTCTAACGGGAACAACCACAGGAGCCTTGCATCCAACGTCAATCCCTTTTCCAACAGTCACCATTCTAACAACAATCCTCTTTTAGACACTCCTTTTACTTCCAGCGGACCCTTGGACACTAGAACTCTGGAATTATGAATAACCAATTTTACTTAACGTTACCCAGTGACAGTTCCATGGAGGTGTTTCCCAAAAACACCTTATGCTGTTTCACGACCAAATTACCTCAGGCCATCCAATTGGATCACGAAACCCATTGGGAAGTGGCTTTAGTGGAAATGATTCACCATGCACAAATCCTAAATATTCTTCGAAATCAAAACACTTTTAAGGTGGAAGTTCATGACGAGCAAGTGCAACAAAACTTGGATGAACGCACCACTGCAAGAGACTCTATGAAAACACAAGACCCCAGAACTAAACCGTTCAGCTATCTGTTGACCATTCCTGCAGGCTATTATTTTAGCGGTCAACATTTGGTGAACACGATTGCTTCCAAGTTCAATACCGTGTTTGGCAAAGTCTTGGAGAAAACCAGAAAAAGTCTCACCCTCGAGTACCATAAAATAGCTCGTCGCCTACTGATCAAATTACATTTTGTCCTGAATTGTATGACATTTTGGGTGAAGATCCCAAGTTGATCAAGATTAGAAACGAAATACCAGCCGTTACCGGCAACTTGGATTTTGCGAAATATTCTCGATTCCCTGTAGAAATGAACCACGGACTGAATTTGATCTTTGTGTACTCCGATGTGGTGGAGTAAAACGTGGTGAGACACACCTCCGTACCGTTACTGCGTGTCATTCCTTTCAAAGTGGATTCTGCCATGAACATTGACGAGGAAGGTGGAAACACCTATCACGTTCACCGTGAATTTGTAAATCCTCACTATTTGTCCGTCAGTAAGCCGTATTTCGACACTGTCAACATTACTATAAAAGGAGATCTGGGACAAAATATTCCATTCATCAAAGGGAAAGTCACAGTGAAACTCCATTTTCGAAAATGATTACTCTAACTTTTTGTCAGTCATGTATCCTGTGTACCAAGGAGTTGCTCGACAGCGAGGACATGGTTTAGGTGATATGCTCAAATCGGCCTTTCGTACAGTGGTTCCCATTTTGAAACCGATGGTGACACGAGAATTGCACGCCTTAAAAGATGCCGCGTTGACGCAAGGTAAAGATTTTCTCCAAAATGTCATCATTGACAAACAAAACCCCAAAGAAGCTTTCTTGAGAGCAGGCAAAAATGTTTTGCTTCAAACGGGCAAAGACCTTTTGGGTCGGCGAGAAACTCCTATAAATGCCCTGGGCAATGGTGAGTTAGGCATTCCTGCTTCCCCGAGGCCACAGCAAGGACAAGGCAGAAAAAGACGACGAAAACACCCTTTCAGAGGACTTCACGCCCCTAGAGCTAGAAAGACAAAAAAAAGAAAAACCGTCCGAGAGTTAGACGTTTTTGATTATTAAAAAAAGGAAAATGATGCACCGAGAGTCTTGTGCTTGTTTCAAGTCGGAACTGGATCTATTTCAAAAATCTTTGATAGAAAACTTTAGACACATTCAAGAGAAAGTGGAACAAAACATAGTAATCTGGGCACTGAGACTTTCCTCAGCGTAATGGAAAGAATACAGGTTGCAAAATCTATATCTGCAACAACATAAATTACCTTGCGTGTTCCTTAGATCTAGAGAATAAAATGTTAGATAAATTAGACATGCTTGTAATTAATTATATATGGAATGATAAGTTACATTATTTGCCAAAGACTCTTTTTAGGGAGATGGAAAAAGGGGGTGGAAATCTATCTAACCAAAGGATCTGGAAAATAACCAATATGATTAATAGATTTAGAAACTTAAAAAGGAGAACCGGGAAATATTTGGGATGGGTTGTACCCTAAAAAAAAAAAAAAAAAAAAAAAAAAAAAAAAAAAAAAAAAAAAAAAAAAAAAAAAAAAAAAAAAAAAAAAACAAAGCCGAAATATATAAGAATAACAAACTAACAAAATTACTGGCAGTACCTAGAAAATATTAATATATCAAGCAATTACTAATGAAATATAGAGAAAGGAAAGATTTATGGGAAGAGATAGAAAACAAGAAAATGTACATTAAGATAAGAGATGATTATACCAAAAATATGATAGTTAAAGTAGAATGGCGAAACAGCCAAGTTAAGGGGGTTTGAGTATGGAAGAAGTGGGTATCATTAAAATCAATGAAAATAGAAAGACTGATGTTTAAATATCTCCACGATGTGTGGCTGACAGGAGAAACAGCATTGAAACGGCACATGATAAGGATACTGCTGAAATATCCACTATGTAAATAACGCAAATTCACAAAAAAGCATGTTATGGTGCAATGCGATGCAAATAAACATGAAAGAGATAAGATTAAGAATATATTACTTTCAAAACGGGGATATCATGACAACAATATTCTCTACATAATGTTACGAATATGTAATTAAATTACTTGTGTTTTAGTTTTAAATTCTTTTTTTATTTTATTTTTGTTTCATTACATTTTATTGTAATGATAATTTTCATTGGATTTGAATCTTTTATCCGAAAATTGGCTTGACCCGATTAGATATTAAGAGTTACTTCAGCACTATTTTTAGCTCACTCTGGTTCACAAATTTCGTAAACATCAAGATAAAACGATTGGCTATTACCAAGGTCATTTTCTGATTATGTGATAGTTCTAATTTGTAAACAACTTTTTTTATTGAATTTTATAATAAGATTCGCTAAGTTCTTCCATGGCGGACGTGCCTACCGGTTGTGCGCTTCTATTGCGATGTTCAAATTAGTGTCACATATGTCCATCACGTGAGCTACCATGTGATCTAAAATCGAGGTTTAAAACAGTCAGTTGGTATTAAAATTATTCAGTCGTATCTTTACACCTTGAGGGTACAAGGTGTTTCTATTGTTGATGTCAGATTGTTTTTGAAGTTCATCTGTTTTTTGGAATTTAATAATTTATTCTCTAGAAGACTAAACAAGTGTACTTTTTTTTATAAAAAGTTCTAGAACAAAGAAATTCAGTGGAAATTTATTCTGGAATTCTGAACGGAAAAATAAACTGTGATTCAATCGAGGATTTGTTGCCATTAGTACAACAACCTCATCTGACGTCATATTGGAATTTCGTCGAGATTCGAACCTGGATTCAATTAGAACTGTTTAGTGATAGGACTTATATTTTTTCAACTTTAGGATTAATTTTTGGATTATATTCACAAACCGTAAGTCCTATTTGCTATTTTTACATTGTTTTCTAGGGAAATAAATTATTTTGTTAAAATTTACATAGCTTGTTGATTTCACGCTTTTCT
The DNA here is from genome assembly GCA_016617855.1 of Megalonaias nervosa. Classification (NCBI taxonomy): domain Eukaryota; kingdom Metazoa; phylum Mollusca; class Bivalvia; order Unionida; family Unionidae; genus Megalonaias; species Megalonaias nervosa. Next base: position 48,464 of record JAECUM010009811.1, on the reverse strand, counting down.
TTTGTTACATTTGTACTAGCCTACACGTAACAAAAGATAAAATCCCCAACCAAAAAATCTTACACCAGGTAGTTGATTTTATCACAAAACCATGATACAACGTGGACTTGTGATAATAATCGAAAAGACAAATTGACATGTCTATATTTAAATACAAAAATTAAAAGTTATCCAGGTATAGGGAGGAGGGGGCGGGATGTGACCTCTGTGGGAGATGGGCTCCGGTTCACCGCCCTAAATAGGGGGCCGTTCCAGCCAGTGCGCGGGCTGGATGCCACTCACTCATATGTTGTGGGCCACTGTGAGTATCTGGGGAAACCACAGGGCTATGTCACAGGACGCCCTGCGAAGTGGACAGGCCTATTGAGGAGCCGGCGAAAATCAAGCCAGCAGTAAATGAACATACATAACATACATATAAAGGGGAGCATGAACACATGACTAAAATATTCTCCATAACTTAACACATACATGAACACAAAACACCTAAATGACGGAAAATACTTTTTTAATCCTAGTTTTAAGTTTCGACCCTTTTCAAAAAGTCATTTAAGACTGTAGAACAAAACAGGTTAAAAGCCTCCCGGGGAGAATAAAGATACAAAACCAGCCCCCGAGGGTGAGAGCTGTGAGTAGGAGAGACATTAAAGCATATCCAGTACACTCACGAGACACCACACAAAACACAGTAAAACGGGATTATTTTTTCGAGTAATTTATTTATTTTTTTGCTTTATGCACACATAAATGTCTGTCATGAGAGCATATATAAATTTAAATCAATGCAATAAAAGGAAGTGAAAGTTATAACAAATTACTTCCCATGCTAAGTTTCATATCCCTTTTCTCAGTAAAATATGTACATGTGTATATACAGATATACAAGTAAATACATATCTCAGTAGGATATGGGGATACCGTAGCCTCAATGGGAATTAGCATTACAGACGCCCCCTGGGACCGTATAACCTCAAGAAATAAAATCTCACCCTGGGACTGTATAGCCTCAATTGAAATTGTGTAGAGTGACTAGCACACCCTGGGACTGTATAGCGTCAATGGAAATTTTGTATAGCGACAAGAGGAATGGAACAGGTGGCATGACGTCACACTGGTAACAATGTAGCAAAAAAAACAAAAAAAGAGAAGTACTGTGACGTCAGGTTACCTGAGAGAGGACTATAGACAAACACGAATCAAGAGCGTTCGTGTATAAGAAGAGTAAGGGTTTTATATATTCGTTTGGGTTGGAGACAAAATGAAAATTAAGATCTTTTCGAGGCATTGGAAGTGGCCCTGAAAAGGGCCGTTGTTTGTTATGTTATGTTAACACCATTCCGTTAACATACAGGACATCGCATAGGTCTTCTTTTCTTCCTCAAATTTCTCAAAGCTTGTCTTAAACTGTGTCTCACTTCTGGTCCGTAGATGAGAGTCCGCTTAAGACAGCCTTGTCTTTCCACATAACATCTTCTTTTCCAAATAGTGGCACCGGTGATCCGGATGACAGTCCATTTTGTTTTCACATACATGGGTAAGTCCGTACGGAACAGCATCGATGATACCAAAGTAGAGGATTCTACGTCGATCAACATCTTCTCTGTGACGAGAACAGGTGAAGGAAATGAAGTGAACCGCGTTTATTTATAGTGGAAGACCGGATCGAAACGGATTGAAATGGTTCACCAATCCCAACACGCGTTACAAAATTCAGTCACTTCGCGGAGTCTGTCTTCCAATCCGAAGAGAGCTACCTGTGACGTCACATTTCCTATATAGGCACACTAGCGTCTGTGCGCAGTGAATCGATGCGGTATTGTTTTGTGAAACATGACGGAACCTAAGAAGACAATGAATTGGGGTGCACCAGCTGTGGAGACGAGAAGTAATGGTATAGCAGCAGCTACCAAAGTGAACACAGTGCTACTTCCCGAAGTGGTTGATTTCAACTGGGATTTAGTAGATTTTTTATCTTCTTCCCAAGAATTTGTTCCGGTACCAGTACCTTCGCCACTTTCTCCTTCTTTACCACGTGTCGACGATTTTAAACAAAGACAGAAAGAAGAATTGGAGAAATTTTTACAGCAGGAGAAAGAAGCAGAGCAAGCATTTCTCCTTGAACAGCAACAGCGAGAAGAAGAAGAAGAGGCAAGAAGGAAACGACAGGAAGAAGAAGCAGTAGAGAAGAAACAAAGTCTAGGAGAGAAGGAGAACAGTGAAAGTCAAACGGTCACGGTACTCTTGGACATTTTGGCCGAGTTAAGAAGTCTGAAACAAATGTATCAGACTTCTTTGTTACGACCCAAGAGAAAAAGACCTTCCCGAGCCAAACAACCTAACCCTGTGACTACATCAGAGATACCACCCCTAGTGATTTCTACTAAATCATTGACAGGAGCAAATCCACAAGTAGGCCTTGGCCGTGGCAAAGGCTTAAGACAGTTAAAGCGAATTGATTCTCGTTCCTGAGTTTGTTCTAAGGAAAAAAAACAAACACTCAACAGTCCTTTTCAGGGCTACCCAATACTCTCGAAAAGAGTGACTATTCATTTTGCCAAAATCAATTAAAACTCAAAATCCCTTCTTTAACCCTATGATGTACGTGTTGTGAGTGTATGAGTGTAGGTCCTTATTATTTCTAAATAATGAAAACCAAGAGACACTTACGTTTTTTTCAGTTTGGTCTATTCTGTTACAAATTTTTTACAATTCAATATCACAACATAACACAACACAACACTTTTAAAAAGTTCATAGATTTCTTCTGTGTCTTTTTTCTTTCACTCTTTCTGTCTTTTCAATTTCTTCACTTTCACACTTTTTTCCTCTTCTTCGTCTTCTTCTTCCTCACATTTTTCTCGTCTTCTTTTTTTTCTGTCTTCTCTTTCTGAACGTGTCGGGGTTTTTCTTTTGCCGATGTCACCTCTGTTTCTTCTTCTTCCTCCTTCTCCTGCTCCTCTTGTTTCTTAGGGCACTCTGAAGACCAATGTCCTTTCTCTTGACAATGATAACAGGTATATTGACTTTTGTCTCTTTTGCCACTGGTCTTGCTTTTATAACGATCTGGACATTCTGTAGCCCAATGCCCTTTGTTCTGACAGATATAGCAAGTATCTTGACTTTAATCTCGAAAGGAGGGAGAGTAGTCTTTCGGCTTGTCTGAAGAAAACTTTCTTATCACACCTCGCAATGCTCTGATCAGAAGTTCGATCTATGTGGGTTCTTCTTCTTCCATTGCGCTGATCGGATTGAGAGTGAAATGAATACTGAGAGGGAAGTCACTAGCCCTTTATATATGCCCTGGTCTGACATAGATATATAGGGGTTCATGGTGTTTCACATGTAGTCATTTGACTTTTTGCAGTCAAGATGAAACGATCGCATCATTTCGAAAAGAAAGGAGAAGAAAGTAAGAGGCAGAAACGTGATTTATCGCCTCGCACAGTAGCTGAAGTCTTGGCACAAATTCATGCCAGCGATTTTGAAGATGAGATGAGTGAACCAGAATCGAAGCCTAAAGAGTCTACACCAAATCAAAGTCCATTACCATCAGTAAACCCTGAAAAGTACTACCATATTCGGGAGACGGACAAACGCTCTTCCAGAAAATTTAGAACTACGGCCTACACGTACGCAGTGAAGTTTAAAGATTTCAAGTCTGACGTACCCTTGGAAAAAGCAGAAGGGTTAATCACTGATGTGTGGGATTCTTTGTTAACCACACTAAAACGGCAATGTCAAGCGAAAGAAGACGATCGCTTGAGACTTTCTATTCATCACGACAATTTGAAGTCTCCCGTTTGGATCGAGTTTAGCAGTCCAACAGAATTGACACCTTCCAAAATCATGGACAAGATTCAACACGTACAACAATCCAACGACAAATTTCACATCACGGACGGAAAAGCGACACTGTACATGACCCACGTGTCTCTTCCCCAAGGGACAGGTAAAAAAAAGTTGATGTTGGTAGACAACTTGCGTAACCTCAAGCGTAACCTCGTCCAAATTAACAATCCAAAAGACAAGATGTGTTTAGCCCGCGCCATCGTGGTGGGACAAACGTATGCCGACAAGAACGACACGGCAGAATGGAAAAGAGCCTGGAAAACTATTCGACAATCGGACCAAGCCAAACAACGAAAAGAAGCAGAACTCCTGTTACAGCAAGCGGGGTTAGCTAAAGACACACCCTGTGGCATTCCTGAAATGCAAAAGTTGCAAGACGTCTTGGCTCCACGTTACACCTTGAAAGTTCACCCTCAAGAAGTGCGCGGACCTCTGTTGTTTCGAGGTAAAGATTTTAAAGACGGAAAATACATTCACGTTTATCATCACGACGAACATTTTGATGCCATTACCAGTATCACTGCATTCCTGGGATACGGTTATTACTGTGAGAAATGTGACTATGGCTATAACAATCGAGAGCAACACAAGCATTGTGGATCAAAATGCTCAGGATGTTTAGCTTCTGATCCCTGTCTGGACGAAGGACAAGAACGAGTGCATTGCTCTGCTTGTCAGCGCACATTTGTCAGTCCTGCCTGTTACCAACAACACCTAAATACGCAAGGTTCACAGCAGAAATGTGCTTGTCAGCTCTTGAGATTGTGCCCTATTTGTGGGCAAGGCATACGTACCAATAGTGCCAAGGCGCACGTCTGTTTAGGAAAGAAGCGATGTCACATTTGTCGCCAAACCGTGGACTTGGAACACCAATGCTACATTCAAAAATACCATTCTAAACATGAAGAAGAAGATAATGACCAGAAGAAGAAAGGGAATTTCATCTTTTTCGATTTCGAATGCATGCAAGAGACTGGCATTCACATTCCTAATTTCTGCGTGGCTCACCGAGCGTGCGAGAAGTGTATCCAAGAGCCTATCTTGACTCATTGCCCTTACTGCAGCAAAATTCCTGGAGGACGTGAAAAAATCTTTCGAGGACCGAACACACTAGCCGATTTTGCCCAATGGATCTTAGACCCTATCGACGAAACGTGGAGGCAAGAAGATATCGAACGTTACGGAGATTGTCATCGCCATGCCACGGTGATGGCTCACAATTTCTCGGGATACGATGGACAATTTCTATTGAGATACTACACGGAACAAAGTACCGAACGTCCGAAAGTAACTTTGAACGGAGCCAAAATCATTTCCATGCAAGTGGGACAAGTACAGTTTAAAGATTCAATGAGTTACTTGGCTATGCCTTTGAGCCGCATGCCTAAAACGTTTGGCATGACAGAAATGGCCAAAGGCTATTTTCCACACTTTTTCAATACCGAAGCCAATCAACACGCCGTTCTACCCCATTTGCCTGAGGCTCACTACTACGACCCCGACAACATGCGTACCGAACAACGAGAAGCTTTCTACGCATGGTACCAGACTCACGCTTCGGACCCTTTTGACTTTCAAGAAGAAATGTTAAAATATTGTCGTTCCGAGGTAGACATTTTACGTCGCTGCTGTGGAAAATTTCGAGAACTGTTCATGGAACACGGAGGGATCGATCCTTTGAAAGAAGCTTGCACTATTGCCAAAGCGTGTTCCTTAGTGTATCGTCAACGATTCATGCCCGAAAACACCCTAGCTGTCATCAGTCCTCAAACGACCAATTTTGTCAAACGTCAATACTCGGTCAAAGCCCTACGCTGGTTACATTACTTGTGTGAGAAGGAAGACAAATGGATCCAACACGCTCGCAACGGAGGAGGCGAAAAGACCATCGGAAGGTATTCAGTAGACGGCTGGGACTTGGAAAACCTCAAGATCGTGTATGAGTTTAACGGGTGCTTATTTCACGGATGTCCCATCTGCTACTCTCAACGTGACACTAAAAACCAGTTTTTACAACGGACCATGCAAGACTTGTACCAGGCCACTTGTCAGTGACGCTTGAAGTTAGAAGAGCAAGGATACCAAGTAGTGGAAATGTGGGAACACGAGTACGATCAGCGATTGAAAACCGATCCCGAGTTTAAGCGCATCGTGGAAAGTTACAAGCTGGTGGACCCTTTGAACCCACAGGACAGTTTGTACGGAGGACGGACGAATGCCACCTGTTTGCTGTACCAAGTCGACGAAGAGAAAGGAGAAGAAATCAAATACTTGGACGTGTGTTCTCTGTATCCGTACGTGTGCAAATATTGTCACTTTCCCGTAGGGCACCCACAATTGCTGACCGAACACATCGACGTGGACAATATTAGACAATACGAAGGATTGATCAAGTGTAAAGTCTTGCCTCCCACGAACTTGTACCATCCCGTTTTACCACATCATTGCCAAGGAAAACTGATGTTTCCCTTGTGTCGTACTTGTGCTGAAACGTGCAACCAAGACCACCCTTGTCAGCACACTCAGGAAGAACGAGCCTTGACGGGAACGTGGGTCAGCGTGGAATTGTTTAAAGCTCTGGACTTGGGATACCAACTGTTAGAAGTGTACGAAATTTACCACTTTCCCAAGACAGAAAAATACCACAAGGGCGACGAGACTCAAAAAGGCATTTTTGCAGACTACGTGAATGCCTTTTTGAAACTGAAACAAGAAGCTAGCGGCTACCCTTCCTGGTGTCACACTCCCGAAGACCAAACAAAGTTCAAAGAGAAATACTGGAAGCAGGAAGGCATCACTTTAGACCACGTCGAGAAAAACGAAGGAAGGCGATCGTTTGCCAAAGTGATGTTGAATTTTTTGTGGGATAAAATGGCACAAAGACCGTGTTTACCCAAGACGGAGTATTTGACAGAACCTTTCCGATACTTGCAGATGATTCACGACAAAACCAAATACATGAAACATGTGGACGTCCTTCGTGAGGACTTACTCTTAGTCAATTACGAAGAAGAACTGAACTTTGTAGAAGCCAACGAATTTGGAAATGTCATCATTGCGGCTTACGTGACAGCCCATGCTCGCTTAAAATTGTACGAAGCTTTAGAACTATTAGGAGATCGTGTACTGTATTTTGACACGGACAGTTGCATCTACATTGATCGCCTGGGTCAACCTTACCTGATCATCGAAGGAGACCGTTTAGGAGCCTGGACGGATGAGCATCCCGACGACAAGATTCTCAGTTTTGCAAGTGGCGGTCCCAAAAATTACGGCTACGAATACCGGAACAATCAAGGAGATGTGAACACGGAGTGTAAAGTGAAAGGATTGACTCTCAATTATCGCACCAGTCGAGTGGTGAACTTTAGCATATTGAAAGAAGCCTTGCAGTCTGGACAGGATCGAAACTTTAAAGTGACCACCCACGAACCGCACAAGATTGTACCAGAAGCGAGTACGGCTTCCCAATCACTTCACTTTACCGTACGGACACGCTGGTATAAAAAAATGGTTCCAAGACGATAGTCACCAACAAGAAGGATGACTTCGACACAGCAAGAATCGAGTGAGAAACCCACAGAGAACTCCAAGTTCAAACCATACCATTTTCCTGTTTTCTTGCCTGACTATTGCAGTTGTGCCAGTCGCCTGGAAACGTTTCAAAAATGGCCCACGGATAGGGAAGGATTACCTACTGCGAATGTTTTAGCTGGAACAGGGTTTGTCTACTTGGGGCCTGAGACTGGATTGGGATATGAAGTACAGTGTTTCAGTTGTGGTCTGAAATTGCGTATGGATCGATGTATCTATAAAGATTCAGCTATTCTGGAACATACTCAATGGTCTCCGCATTGTCCTTACCTTTCTATGGCATTTCCACCCGTCACACTACGGTTCAGGTATGACGGTACCTTAGAGAAGGTAGTACCGATGTCCAAGAAGAAAGAAAGGAAGACTTCCAAAACTGGTCATAAAAAAAAGAACGATGTACAAACTCGAGACTTCATTACGACTAGTATAAAAAGGGACAACGTTCAAGACCGATAGTTCATTGTGACTACAAACGCCAATCGAGAAAGATGAATCCTTTCACACAGCAAGTATCAAGCAAGAGCAAACTCGATTACGATGGTGTGCCTTGCGATGGTAGGGATGCCGTACGCTATGACCTTAGTGATTCAGTACCACATCATCATGGGAACTTTGCTATAACTACTACTACTACCATACCTACCATGGAAAGTGATGCTGTACGTGTCAAACCTGACGGATGTGAAGGCGATGCCACTCGTTGTTGCACACCTTTTCACTTTACTGGTTTTCATGGTAGATGTCCACCTCCACAGGAAACCATGCGACTACCACCCTACAGGATGTCATGTAAAACTGAACAAACTCCTAAGGATTTCACCGTACCCTCATCGAAATGAACCTGTGAAAGACGAATATTCGTTCCCTGTGCGTTTGCCTGAATGCTGCGACTTTGAAAGTCGGATCCAAACCTTTCGAGGAAAATGGCCAAAATATCTGGGAGGACCTACCCCCGAAGAATTAGCCAGAGCCGGATTTTTCTACTTGGGCGAAGGAGATAAAGTCAAGTGCTTCAGTTGCGGTGTCTCACTTCACGAGTGGGAGAAGAAAGATTGCGCTTACCTGGAACATGCTCGATGGTCTCCGGAGTGTCACTACCTACTTTTAGTAGGTATTCGTTCCCTGTGCGTTTGCCGGTAGGAGAAGTGTTTGACTGACATGATCATGGATACTTTACAAGAGAACATTCGTGGTTTACCTGTGGAGTTGAGAGAACGCATTTACCGAGAGTTGGTCAAAATACAAGTGAAACGAAAAGAATCATTGCATCCGTTACGTCACCAATGTTTGAACCACTGGTACCTAAATGCTATAAGAGGATTGATTCTGATGAAAGTGTTCCAGTGGTCAGACATTCATCAACGACCCGAGGGTAAGAAGGATTGGTTTGTTACCGATTCTCTTTACTACAAGGTACACTTACTGCAACGAATTCCAGAAGAAGAGTTAAAGGGTTACCAAAATCTTGTACACAATGTAAACTTTGTTAAAGAGAGAACTTATGAACGACGTGTGATGTGCAAGTTAGTGACTAAATATTTTGGATACGTCGACGGAATACGACCACTTCTGTGCAAAAAGTACAGTTATTGCCGTCCGACAAAAAGAGGTATAAAAACGTTCTACCATGCCACAACCTTTATCATTCGTGATACAACAGATTCCGTGGAAGAAAATCAATGACACTATTCAAACGGTGGAGGATTACCATTGCCTTTTACGAGAACTGTCTCCATTGAATTGGGGTCGACGTGTAGTGTGTGTCTTAGTGACTTGCTTTCTGGGATTTCGTTTACCAGCTGATTCCTTTGTGGACTCTTTACGAACAGTACCTATTACTCCAAAACAAAACATGAAAGTGATCCCTTTAAATGTCCACGAGAGACTCATTCTGCTCAAAGCTTTGCGCTTTCATTTGGATACTTCTCAACCTCTACGGGAAAACAAGATTCGTCAACTTTTAGGCACTGAAGATGTGTACGACGACGTGTGTGTAGCTTGTGACTTACATCCTCACTGGACAGATGTACGTGACTGGAAAAGTTTGGGGTTTGAGGCTTGGACTAAAGAAGTGGCACACTATGCCAAAGATTTGTAATCCTAAAACATTAAAACGTTCCGTGAAAAAAGTCACTTTTAAACCTGTGTTAGTGACAATACCAGAAGAACAGTCTGTCACCGAGGAAAACCACTCTCTTCAGGACAGGACTGTCATCGACATTCCTGAAAGACCATTTCGGGAGGACCCTTGTGTGACTGAACCAAGGAATGTACAGACTCTCAGAACATTACACACTACTCCTACGATTTCACCTCTTGATCACAAAAAAATGTTGTACAGAGACTTGTTTATATTCCACTATGGTCGTTTTGTTGTGTTTTTTATTCCTGTACTTAACCATATGGCTTTTATGTATTTTTGTCTTTCGTGTTGTTCACCATTAAAGATGACAATAAACGTGTCCTGAAAAAGTATAAAAACTCTTGTCTTGTCTGTCTTCGTGTCACAAGTGACATTTTATTACACTACTACTATGGCTACCTCTACTGTCTCTGCTCCCTCTTCCTCCACTGTCAAAGTCATTGACGAACACGTAGATCGTGCTAGTTGGGAGGCCTTGTATCTTCGCCATCCCTTTAACATGCTCATTGCTGGACCAAGCGGTTCAGGCAAAACCGAATTTGTCAAACGTTTGATCGAACATAAACATCATTTGATCGATCGTCCTCCTCAACGTATCGTGTGGTGCTATAAAGAGTGGCAATCGGCGTACAGCCTTCTGCGAGAAAGTCAAGGCGATTCCATCGTCTTTGTGGAAGGCATTCCTGTCGAAGACGACGGAATCGTGTCTGACCTTAGTCAAACTCATTTGATTATTTTTGACGACATGTTAGGAGAAGACGATGAAGAAATTAAACTGTGGTTTACACGCAAAGGGCATCATCGTAATGCCAGTGTCATTTACATTACCCAAAATTTGTTTTAATAAAGTAAAGCCCATCGTACCATCAGTCTCAATGCTCATTACTTGGTCTTGTTTAAAAGCCCTAGAGATAAATCGCAAGTACAAGTCTTAGCCAAACAGTTAGGAACGCCTTGGCTGATTCATGCGTACGACGATGCCACTCAAACCCCACACGCTTATTTACTCGTGGATTTAAAACCCACTACTCCCGATTATTTGCGATTTCGTACCCATCTGTTTCACCCCTGGTGCCAAGACGGAGGACCTATCGTGTACACGTCCTCGTCGTCGACTTAATCACCCCAAAAAATCTATAAAAACCTCGGTCCCTTGGACTCTGTCTCACACATTGTCAACATGACGTCCCTTCAGTCTCATCTTCCCATTAAATTGATTCGTGCCTTGTACGGCATCAGTCGCGAAAAAAATCCACAAATACGTGCTCGTGTCTTAGAAGCTAGTCTTAAAGAAGTCTTACGATGGTTTACGGTGACAGCACGTCAATTACTGCAAGGCATCATTCAGATTCCACATCAAACCAAACGTTTTTTGAGAGAAACAAAGACGCCTTGACGCAGTTAGCCGATCCTCGCATTGACACTCAAACAAAACAGCAAATCATTTTGAAACCTGGAGGAAGCGGTTCTCTAGGAGGTGTCATCATTCGTTCCCTCTTAAAATGGGATCCTAATGCTCCCAAAGTTGTCCCCAAGAAAAAAGTCACACCCAAACGTACCCAGAAGAAAAAGCAAAAGAGCAAGGGTGTCAAGACCAGGTCACAGCCTCAGAAAAAGAAAAAGAAAAGCCCACAGAAAACAGCTTCTACTCACAAGAGAGTGTCTCCAACAACTTCTCCTCTAGCAGTGACACCCTCTTCCTCTTTAGCGGCTGTAGCCGCTGCTCACAAAGTACCTGCCCCCAAAGTCAAAGTCCAAGAGAGAACGGGCGTGTTACAGAGTTTACTGGATTTGTCCAAACAAGAACTGTCTCGATTTAGTCCGTTGCGAACTCCTCCACGGCGTATGTTGCCTGTCATCAAGTTGATACGACGTAAAGACAATCAGTGGCGACGCATTCCAGTATAAAATGACCTGAGGCAAACCATACGGATCAGTATTTTTTGTGCTACTGCACGTCCAAAGATGTTCCCTCCAAGAAGTGTACACCGTTACCATCGTCGTTCTTCTTCTTCGGTCCAAAAAGGAAAAGCAAAACGAAAAAGACAGTCACGTCATCCTAAGAAGCGCTTAGTCAAACATCGACGTCACTCCCAGAAAAGTCACACTCGTCCAAAGAAAAGAAGAAGTCACCAAAAGGGAGCAGGAATATTGGTGGACCTGTGGAATGGAAAGCGTCAAAGTCACCAAAGAGGAGGATGGATATTTAACTTTTGACGAGGATCAATGGAGAGCGTTAGCTAGACTGAGTAAAAAGCCAAATAAAGTCAAATAAAAGGACGCATGTCAAGCTATGGACTTTAGTGTATGTTGTGTATCAAAAGATGTCCTCTCATCGTCGTTCTTCTGTCCAGAAAGGAAAACGAAAATAACAGTCACGTCATCCTAAAAAACGTTTAGCCAAACATCGGCTTCACCCTCAAAAGAGGCACACTCGTCCAGAGAAAAAGAGGAGTCACCAAAGAGGAGGATTCTTTCGCAATTTTGGAAAACACATTGTTACCTTTATGACGAAGCGATAGTTCCCCAAAAAAGGATAAAAGACCGTGCGACAAGTCATTGACGTTAGTGAATTTTTTTTGTTGTATGCCACGGAACCAACAAACCCATCGAGAAAGATGTCACCCCAAAAAAGACATTCCTCTTCTACCACCAAAGGAAAGAAAAGGAAAGGACTGCCACCTCGTTTAGCCAAACATTGGGACATGTTGTCCGTCCTGTCCAAAGCTCCTCCACCCATGCGAAAAAACTCATTCAAACGGCCTCCAAAGATGTTATTGATACCGTGTGCGAATGTTGTCTGAATGTCTTGAAAGGCACAATACCTTTGTCTAAATACCAGAAAGAATGCTTAGGCAAACATCGACACGTTCTTCGTCAAATGATCCAAAAGAAAATACCTATTCGTCAAAAGAAAAAGATGTTGGTGCAACGCGGAGGAATTTTACCCTTTTTACCCATGTTACTGAAAGGAGTGATGGGAACAATAGGAGGACCCTTGCTGCAAGGAGTATTGGGAAACATGGGAGGATGAAGATAAAAAGGACCAAGAAGATAAAAGGGAGCTTAGAAATCAAAAGATCTCAGACGTAATCTTTGAAATCTGATGGAAGGACGAAAACTAGCTTTAGTCCCTTACAAACGATGGATGGAATACCATCGTTGGCAAGAACAACGAACCCCACGTTTACCTCCCAATCCTCATTTGACCGAGATGTCCCAGTTACAACACGAATTGCAATCGTTGATGGATCGCAGCGATTTATCAGAAGCGGAAAAATCGCAACGGTACGGTCAATTATTGCAACGACTGCAACTCTTTCACCAGAAAGCTTTAGACGAAACAGCTCCACCCACTCTGAAAGATTTTAAGGCCTTGATGAAAAGTCCATCACCACCACCACCACCACCCCCAGTGGTCAAGACAGACACAACCCCACGAAGGCCTGAGGAAGAAGAGGCACGAGAAGTTTTTCAAACACCGTCAGCAGCTCCCATTCCTAGTAAGATTGCAGCGTCCTTGTTGACCCCTTCCCTACACCGCAACGAGAAGAACTTAAAGCTTGGGTTAAAAAGATGATGTCTACTCCACCTTCGACAGAGGTGAAAAAGAAAGAAGGGAAACCAGAAGTGAAAAAAGAAAAGAAGACCAAAGCCATTCCATTACCACCACCACCACCACCACTACCTTCCACTTCTACGCCCGTGGCACATCTAACACGTAAGACCGTTTCCAAACCACCCCCTCCTTCCATTCAGACTAGCACTCGTGAAAATTGGATCACTTATTAAAACATGGAGACGGTGTTAACCAGCATTTACTGCGATCCAGCTCATCCTGCTGGTTACGGAGGAGTTCAGAAATTGTATCGTGCTGCCAAAACTCGACTGAAAAGTATCCGTTTACCTCAGGTGCAACACTGGTTACAAGAAAAAGCCACGTACACCTTACACAAACCCATTCGACGAAAATTTTCCAGAAGTCGCACCCAAGTGGAGGGTATCGATCACCAATGGCAAACCGATTTAGCCGATGTCTCTCATTTAGCCACCTACAATCGTGGCTACAAATATTTGTTTTGTGTCATCGACGTCTTTTCCAAATTTGCTTGGGTCGTACCATTGACTTCCAAATCGAGCAGTGAGTTAGTGCGAGCCCTCAAACTGGTGTTGAAATAAAGTGGTCGTCACCTTCTTCGATGGCAAACTGACAAAGGCACCGAATTTCTAAACCAAGCTTTCCAAAAAGAATTGAAGAAACGTGACATTCATTTTTTCACCACCGAGAATCCCGAAACCAAAGCCAGCATCGTGGAACGTTTTCAACACACCTTGAAAGAACGCATGTGGAAATATTTTACGCATCAACACACTCTCAAGTACATTGACGTCTTGCCACACCTCGTTCAATCGTACAACCAATCTTACCATCGGGGCATTGGACGTGCCCCCCAAGAAGTGACTCCCGACAACGAAGTGACCGTCTTCGAGCGCCTGTTTGGACCGTCCACGACAGTGCCTGTCCCCAAGAAAGGTGGAGTGTGGGCGACGGGAGATTGGGTACGCATTGGCAAAACCAAACGCACTTTCGACAAAGGTTACTTACCCAATTGGACCACCGAATTGTTTCGTGTCACTGAACGTGTGCGTAGTCGTTATCCTCCCGTCTATAAATTAGAAGACATGAACGGGGAAGTGTTAAAAGGAACGTTTTACTTACCCGAGTTACAACGTGTGACCAAAAAAGAAGACGACGTGTACGAGATCGAAAGCATTCTCGATCGAAGAACTCGTAAAGTAGGAAAGAAACGTGTCAAAGAAGTCAAAGTACGTTGGAAAGGATATCCTCCCAGTTGTGACTCTTGGATCGACGCTTCGCAACTCATCGACTATAAAAAGAAGTGACCATCATGCCCTTCAACACAGTCTCAGCTACTGCAGTCACCACTCCTTCCCCCAGTTCTTCTCTGCAAGATCTACAAAAACAACCCTTGTGGGTGTGGTGTGGAGAACGTGTGCCTAAAACTCAAATCGTCTTTTTCTGCCAAATCTTCGTGGTGTATTGTGTCATCGGTGCTGCCATTGCCAATTTGAGTTTGCAACAAGGAGATAAACAATTGTGGACCATTTTACTTAGCAGTTGCATTGGTTACCTTCTTCCCAATCCGTCTCTGAAACATTCCTCAAACGGAAACAACAACAACGGGAGTCTTGTGTCAAACGTTAGTTCCAACAGTCACCCTAATCATCCTCTTTTAGGCACTCCTTTAACTTCCAGTGACTCCTCGGACACTAGAACTGTGGAATTATGAACAACCAATTTTACTTAACGTTACCCAGTGACAGTTCCATGGAGGTGTTTCCCAATAACACTTTGTGCTGTTTCTCGGCCAAATTACCTCAGGCCATCCGATTGGATCACGAAGCTCATTGGGAAGTGGCTTTGGTGGAAATGATTCACCCTACACAAATCAAAAACATCATCGAAAATCAAAACACTTTGACGATAGAAGTTTGGGACGACCAAGTGCAACAAGCCATGGATGAACGTGCTAGTGGTGGTGGTGTAGCTGACTTTATCAAAACACCAAACCCCATAACTAAACGAACCACTTATCTGTTGAAAATTCCTGCAGGTTATTATTTTAGTGGTCAACATTTGGTGAACACCATAGCTGAGAGGTTCAATTTCATGTTTAGTAAAGCCTTGGAGAGAGCCAAAAAAGTGTCACAATCGAGTACCACAAAATATCTCGTCGCCTACTGATGAAATTTTCTGAGGACAAAGTATTGGCCATTACATTTTGTCCTGAATTGTATGACATTTTGGGTGGAGACCCTAAGTTAATCAAGATTGCAAACGAAATACCAGCCGTGACCAGTAACGTGGATTTTGCGAAATATTTTCGATTCCCTGTAGAAATGAACCTAGGCCTGAATTTGATTTTTGTGTACTCCGATGTGGTGGAGTACAACGTAGTGGGACACACCCCCGTACCGTTACTGCGTGTCATTCCTTTCAAAGTAGATTCTGCCACGAGGGCTGACGAGGAAGGTGGAAACACCTATCACGTTCACCGCGAATTTGTAAATCCTCACTATTTGTCCGTCAGTAAGCCGTATTTCGACACTGTCAACATTACTATAAAAGGAGATTTGGGGCAAAATATTCCATTCACCAAAGGGAAAGTCACAGTGAAACTCCATTTTCGAAAACGATTACTCTAACTTTTGTCAGTCATGTATCCTGTGTACCAAGGAGTTGCTCGACAGCGAGGACATGGTTTAGGTGATATGCTCAAATCGGCCTTTCGTAGAGTGGTTCCCATTTCGAAACCGATGGTGACACGGGGATTGCACGCCTTAAAAGATGCCGCGTTGACGCAAGGTAAAGAATTTCTCCAAAATGTCATCATTGACAAACAAAACCCCAAAGAAGCTTTCTTGAGAGCAGGCAAAAATGTCTTGCTTCAAACGGGCAAAGACCTTTTGGGTCGGCGAGAAACTCCTATAAATGCCCTGGGCAATGCTGAGTTAGGCATTCCTGCTTCCCTGACGCCACAGCAAGGACAAGGCAGAAAAAGACGACGAAAACACCCCTTCAGAGGACTTCACGCCCCTAGAGCTAGAAAGACAAAGAAAAGAAAAACCGTCCGAGAGTTAGACGTTTTTGATTATTAAAAAAGGAAAATGATGCACCGAGAGTCTTGTGCTTGTTCCAAGTCGGAACTGGATCTGTTTGCCATGCCACCCACCATGATGACGATGCAAGAATCCCAATGGGTCGAATTTCATCCCGTCTCCTCTTTGGTGGATTCCGCTCCCATCGAGTTGGAAATCAAAGGGCAGCCCGAAGATTACATTGATCTGAATAATAGTTACATGTATCTAAAGCTGAAAGTGATCAAAACCGACAACACCAATCCGGGAGCCGATGCCGCAGTAGCTCCCGTCAACAATTTCATGCATTCCTTGTTCAGCGAAGTGGATTTGTACTTGAATAACAAACTGATCAGCAGTAGCACGGATACTTACCCTTACCGAGCGTACCTAGAAAATCTCTTGACGTACGGAAAAGAGGCCAAGAACACTCATCTGGATGCTTGCGTGGTATAGAAACCTGACACCGCAGGTGAGAACACGTTTAACGACAGAGCCCTGACAACCGATGACGATCCTCACAATGTGGGTTTTAACGATTGTCGAAGGAAAATCCTGCAAGGTCGTAGTTTAGAACTGACGGATCGTTTGCATTTGGACATGTGGTTGCAAGAGAAGTATTTGCTGAACGGAGTAGATATTCGCCTGAGACTCAATCGCAGCAGTGTCGCTTTCCATTTGATGGCTCAAGCCAACGAGTACAAAAAACCCATCATCCAAGAAGCCAGACTTTACGTGCGACGTGTAGAAGTGTTACCTAAAGCGGGAAACGACATCAGTCAAACATTGAGCAGATCGACCGCCAAATATCCGATACGACGTGTAGAAATGAAAACATTCACCGTTGCTGCTGTACTCCGATCCAAGATCGAAGATCATCTGTTCCAAGGACAGTTACCCAAACGTTTAATCGTTGGTATCGTCAGTAATGCAGCCTTCAACGGAGCCCACGATCAAAATCCTTTCCAGTTTAAGCACTACAGAGTGTCCAAAATTAAAGTCAGTCGCGATGGCAAGACTTTGTGTACCAGACCCTTCGAACCTAACTTTGCCCAGAAGAATTACTTGAGATCGTACTTGTCCCTGTACGAAGCTACGGGGCAACTAGGAACCAACGCCAGTCACGGTATTTCGTACGAAGATTATGTCGGAGTTTACACTTTGTGGGCCTTTGATTTCACTCCAGACCAAGGCAGCGACGAGGGACATTTCCACCCTATAAAATCCGGTCAACTGCGTGTGGAACTTCAGTTTGCAGAAGCTCTCACTGAGACGGTCAACATCATCCTGTATGCTGAATTCGATAATACCATAGAAATCAACAGTTTGAGAGAAGTCATTCTAGACTATTAGACACAATGGAAGACTCCTATCCCTCTTTAAACAGTGGAGAATCTTTGGACATGGAATGGGAGGATAGCGTGAAAACAGAACCCCAAGACCAAGTCAAAGAGGACGAGGTAGTCGTCAAGTCCAGATGGCCAGAACAAGAACAACATTTAGTGTCCTGTTTTGCTAAACACCTAGCGAATACAATTACGGAATTGTCCAAGAAATATTGTTATGGATGTCAAAACGATCATCCCAGTCAAATTCAACACGATAAATGTATGATGATGAGTCAAGAAGAAAAATTGGACGAGTATCTGGACGACGCTTGGAGTCTCATCTCAGAAGAAACCGTGTTGCATGAGTGGTATAAAGGCTTGCGTGATCTTTCCTGTCCTCCATTGACTACTCTAGAGATCTATCGCATCGAATCTCTCTTAGGTCAGAGTGCGGAGACAAGGCAAAGAAACGGCTACTTGACAGATCGTTTCAAACAAAAAGTCAGAATTGAATTGATGACTTATCATTACCTGTGAAAAAAACAAAAACAACACAACAGAAAATGGATACCTGGGAACTTGATTACCTTTTGAACAATAGTTCGTATACTGCTTCTTGGAATCCTGTCGTGTGCGCTAAAGATGAACTACCTCATCGCAAACCTCAAGACCATCAAGCTTATGTCATCAACACGGATGAAAGTCATCTTCCAGGAACTCACTGGGTTGCCGTCTACTTCCCTCAAGAGAATTGTGTGGAATATTTTGATTCGTATGGATTACCCCTTTGGAAGACGATATCATTGACTTTATGAGAAGAAATGCCCAGACGACACGATACAATAATGTGAAATTACAAGGCACAGATTCCATGGTGTGTGGACAATATTGTGTATATTTTCTTCATCAACGCAGTCTTGGATATCCTTTAGAACATTTGGTGACTTATTTTGATCGTCACTCTTCTAGAAACGATGAGAAAATAGATCGATGGTTTTGTGACCATTATAGTTATCTTTTGTCTTTAGCTAGGAAACGTAGTGTACATCAATGGCCTCATGACTTCCATCAATGGAAATCTCACATGACTTCACAACGTTGTCAACCTTGTCAAAAATAATTTGGTTGATGTTACTTGTTTCTTGTGACTTATGACTTGTTACTTGTTTTACTTGAATAAAAAATGTTGTGTTTTGAAAAAAATGTGTCTGTCGTTTGTTTTCAAAAAAACACTGTGAATATATGCTCTTTGACTTCTTTCTATCCCTCACCATGACATTCGCTATCATAGCGTTCCGACACTAAAACCGAGTAGGGATGTTTTCTATCGCGTCCGCGTTTGAACCATATAAAGCGAGTGGGTCTCCAGTCTGACCATTCACTGTTGACTCGTCAACCTATGAAGATGCCTTCCAGACTAGCCCAGCTGAACGAAGCTTACGTCAATTTACATCGTGTCAGGCTAAACCTGATACCGAAGCCTGAAGAAATAGAGAATGTTAGGATGCTCTCCATAACCCAAGACCTGATAGAAGAGATGTTTAGAGAGGAAATTAAAAAAGAACAAGAAGAATGGACTGAGAAATACAGGCTTCAGAAGAAGCAGAGAGAAGAACAACAACAGCAGCAGTAGCAGCAGCAGCAGCAGCAAGAACCAGACAGAAGTTTTGTGGACTGTCGAGTAGACACCAAAGAATTCTCTTTCTCTTTTCGCAGAAGCAGACCGTATCCAATAGGAAAGCCTACTGCCAGACGGAGACGCAATCTTAGACAGTAAAAAAGATTGCCATTACTTCCGTGAACAAAAAAAAAAAAAAACAGCCCTTTTCAGGGCTACCCAATACTCTCGAAAAGACATACTCATTCAATTTGCCAAAATTTGTAATTAGAAAATAGAAGTGTGCCTATAAGCACTTCGTTTCTTTTGTCAGTAAAACAAAATATTTGTGTGTTTGTATGTTTAAAAAAACCACCCTTTGTTTTCTCTGTCTTGTCCAAATAGTGCATGTCTGTGTTTGTAAGTAAAAAGTAAAAAAGTCAACGTGAGTGCTTCTTTTAAGTCCGCGCGTTACATGTGATGGTAAATTTGGGTGCTAGGGAATGTTTACCTTCACGTCCGTGCTTCAAGTATATAAATCGGTGCGATCGTCAGTCTGGCTACCCACGTTGACGTAGCAGCTGCAACGAAATGAGCAGAATAACAAAACTACTAGAACTCCAGATGCACCTGGAATATGCCAGGCGGTTGCTAGATGAGCTGGCTATGGAGGCTTTAGCTGAAGAAGCCAGGCTTGAAGAGGAGGAGAAGAAAAAGAAAGAAGAGGAGATGAGAGGGATCCTACCTCACCTCATGCTAAGACTTGTGTGTGAGGTCAAGCCTGAGGTGAGGACGCCTCCACAGGCAGTAGCAGCACCACAACAAAGACAGCCACAACCTCTGCCGCCAGTACCACCAGTACCAAGAGCCGCTGTCCTCCAGAGAGAAACCTGGGAGGAGGAGGCATGGGAGGAATTGGAAAGACAGAGGCAAGAGTGGGAGCCTCGGCGTCAGCATCATCATCCCAGGGTGTGGAATAGAAGAAGAAGGGAACAAGTGTTCACTATCCCTCAAACTGAGGAGTGGGATAGTGAAGCCAATCAACCTCCCTCTGCGCTCCCAACCACACACATCAATTGGGAGCAAGATTGGAGTCGTCGTTGTGTGTGTGGTGCCCGGCCTGGAAGATGTCAACATTAGCCGGGTGCATTTGAAGTTCAAGAAAAAAACAGCCCTTTTCAGGGCTAACCAGATCTCTAGAAAAGAGAAACTATTCAGTTTGCCAAGTAGTGTGAATGTAGTGTAGTGTGACTATAAACACTCACTCTTTACTGATGTCTGTGTGTGTGTGTGTGTGTGTGTGTGTGTGTGTGTGTGTGTGTGTGTGTGTGTGTGTGTGTGTGTGTGTGTGTGTGTGTGTGTGTGTGTGTGTGTGTGTGTGTGTTTGCGTTCGCATTCGTTTGTGAGGATAATATAGTGTGTATGTTTATGCATTCTCATTCGTTTGTGTGGATAGTAAATATGGTGTGTTTTATGCATTCTCATTCGTTTGTGAGGATAATATAGTGTGTATGTTTTATGCATTCTCGTTTGTTTGTGTGGATAGTATATATGTGTGTTTTATGCATTCTCTTCCCGTTTGTGTGGATAGTAGGTATGGTGTGTTTTATGCATTCTCGTTCGTTGGTGTGAATAGTATATATGGTGTGTTTTATGCTTTCTCATTCGTTTGTGAGGATAGTAAATATGGTGTGTCTTTTGTATTCTCGTTCCTTGGTGTGGATAGTAAATATGGTGTGTTTTATGCATTCTCATTCGTTTGTGAGGATAGTAAATATGGTGTGTGTAATGCATTCTTATTGGTTGGTGTGGATAGTAAATATGGTGTGTTTTATGCTTTCTCATTCGTTTGTGAGGATAGTAAATATGTTGTGTTTTATGCATTCTCGTTCGTTGGGGTGGATAGTAAATATTGTGTGTTTCATGCATTCTCATTCGTTTGTGAGGATAGTAAATATGGTGCGTTTTATGCATTCTCGTTCGTTGGTGTGTATAGTATATATGGTGTGTTTTATGCATTCTCATTCGTTGGTGTGGATAGTAAATATGGTGTGTTTATGCATTCCCGTTCGTTGGTATGGATAGTATGTAATATGTGAAGTGAGTGTAAGGTATGTTTTCGTTCACGTCCGTGCTTGACGTATATAACGCGGAACGCTCGTCAGTCTGGCTACCCGCGTTGACTAGTCAACACCTTCAAGAAAAAATGAATTTGTTTAATGAATTAAGACACAGTTATTTTTGGATGATGTATGCAGCCTACGTGGTGGAAAGGCTTGAAAAAGAATGGAGCTATCCAGACAGCCAAGACTTTGTTATCAGTCAAGTCAATAGCCTGAAAGTAGCCAGGGATCAGGTGGCAGGAATGATAGAAGGGGAGGTGGAAAAATTAAGAGGATTCATCAAGCCTAAGTATGTAAGAGTGGGGACATTGAAGGAAGCCCTTGATCTTGTCATCAGAGTGAGGAGCTTCTTGCAAGATACATTTAATTGCACAGAGTGTCTTTTGTCAAGTGGGGCTTAAACCAGTTAAAGAAAGCCGAAGACAAGATGAAGAACGTGATGGAAGAAGAAGTAAAAAAGATTAAAGAGACCTGGACGAAAGAAAAAAAGGACAAAGAAAACCAAAAACAGAAAGAAGAGTTTGAGAAACTGAATCAGAACTGGGTGAAGGTACAGGAAAAGTTTAGAGCTCTCGGACATCCTGACTGGATGCCCGAAGAAGAAAAGAGAAAGAAGAAAGGAATTATTGGGAAAATCAGGACATGGTGGAAGAACTGGAGAAGATAAAAGAAGAAGAACCCAAAGGCCCTTTTCAGGGCCACTTCCAATGCCTTGAAAAGATCTTAATTTTCATTTTGTCTCCAACCCAAACGAATATATATATATATATATATATATATATATATATATATATATATATATATATATATATATATATATATATATATATATATATAAACCCTTACTCTTTTTATACACGAATACTCTTGATTCGTGTTTGTCTATAACCCCTCTCTCAAGTAGCCTGACGTCACAGTACTCCTCTTTTTGCTACATTGTTACCAGTGTGACGTCATGCCACATGTTCCATTCCTCTTGTCGCTATACAGACCCAGGGTATACTAGTCACTCTACCAAATTTCCATTGTCGCTATACAGTCCCAGGGTGTGCTAGTCACTCTACACAATTTCCATTGTCGCTATACGGTCCCAGGCTGTGCCTTCTTTTCTTGTCGCTATACGGTCCCGGGGGGGTCTGTAATGCTAATTCCCATTGTCGCTACGGTATCCCCTATTACTACTGACACTTTTGTGAGTAGAATCAGCTCATTAATTTCACACAGACTGTAATGTTATTTAATGTTTTGCAAAATTGCTGTTATTTTGTTATAAGGAAGGCCAGCAAAATATGTTTGCTGTAACTTCGTGGTAAGGCCAGTAAAATTTGTCTGGTTCCTGTATATTTTATATTCAAGAATAAACTTTTAAAACCATGAAAATTATATGCTGAGCAGATTGTGTTACAGAAGAAGAAAAAAATCCCTTGTATGCGCTTGCAATGAAAATGCAACCGATAAGATTTCCGCTTTTTCCTCCAGGAAATCGTGCAGAACTCTCGCGTTTTTCTGTGAGATGTTTGCAATGCGAGCGTCTAGTAAAAGTTTATATAAACGACTGTAACGCTCAGAGCAAGACTTAACAAAATTCTAGTACCTTCGCTGATTGGCTGACAGGTTAGTCGGCATTCTTAATGAAAACTGATATTGCATTATTGTACAGTTTTCATATTTTGTTTATGTTGTAGGCGGACCGTAAAATATATTGTGGGTAATACAGATTTTTCGCTGACAACTGCGTCACACTTCTGGTGCTGGTGAGACCGCAGAGAGCTAGCATCCGCCATCTTAGTGAAAATACAGAATTTCTGTACCTTTTTCCCATGACGCACCGTGCCCATTAATACGAGTCCATGTTTCTTTTACTCTCTGCTACGCACTCCTTTACACGGCGAATTAATCGAGAGTCACAGATTTTAATAGATGCTGGATTATGATATTGGCTTGCCATTTTATGCTATGCATCAGCGAAATGCATATGTTTGCTTCTGCAGGAATATCTCACATATAATCCTGATTTGATACTCCGTAAGTGCAAAGGGTACGGATTGCCCGCTTTTGGTGCCAATACATTTTTCCGCCTTTAAATAGATTTATATTTTTATCTTATCCGCTGATGGATCTTACGGTATAAATTGCGAGTTTTCGCAAAGAAAAAGAACAGTTAGAAAGGACATGACTGTCACTTATCAATGAATTGTACACATCTGTATCAGACTCTCGCTCAGTTTAGATCTCTAGGAGTTACGTGAGATTCGGTTTGAACGAAACTAAGAAAGATAATGCTTGAGAGCAAGGCGATAGCTGTCGCCATTCTCTGCATTAGTGTGTCTTTCTTGATGAATGTTACTCACACAGACATCTATCCGTTCAGACAATATGGGATCCATTGATAAACGCAAATACACGGACATACACATAAATGGCATTGCTCTTCTTTATATAACTCGTAGAACGAATATTGGCCGACGTATGATACTTCAACAACATAGATATTTTAATTTTTTTAGTATTCCTTTAGAAAGGTTCTACTTTTTATTTATTGCGTATATTATAACTCGGCTGTGCGGTAGGAATGACACACATACGCAGCAATGACACACATACGCACAAAGACGCAGTCATAGATAAATCATTAAAGCCACGAAAGGCGAAGAGAGAGAGAGAGAGAGAGAGAGAGAGAGGAGCCGGCACACTTAATTTTGCGGGAGATGGTGCTGCACAGGTTCGCGTCTGGACCAGTTTATTTGGATTCAGGACGTACAGGGCATGACATTATTTTGATAGGGTTGTGGTGTCTGTTTTTGCAAGAAGTGTACCAATTAGAAGACATCTACACAAGACTCAATGGATTTTACTACGAATACACCTATACTAGCGAACCAGGATAATGTAACCGGGTGGGACATGATGATAGATGTCTGCGGCATGGTGCCCCAGTGCTATCCATCACTATAAACTGCCACACTGCAGACATCGCAGCGATATGACTAAAACTGTTAAAGCTATCTTTAAAACACACACACACACACACACACACGCACATATCTGTTCATTTTTAATCATTTATTTGTACGAGTCCTGACCCTTTTCATAGAGGTAATTATGAGTTCATAACAAGTATATCTACCTCTTTGTTGCCATATATTTCACTTTTGTTGAAGGCAATTATTTTCGTTTCTTTTAAAGTTTAAATACGAAACTGTTCTCACAGTTATTTTGCATAAATTGATTATCTTATAACGAATGAATAAAAATAACAAGACACTATATTGTACATTTTGTATTTACTTTCTTCAGTGTACTTAACTGCAAATTGCATCATGCCATTTTTAACTATTGTTTAAGAGATTTTCGTTAAGTCACACTAATCAAGTGGTTTTATTAAAGCCACACTAATCGGAGGATAAGAAAATGAAGTTAATGACATTAAGATTTTATATATAATAGGTTGGCACTAAAGGGTTGAACACAAGGAGTCCAAAAGTAGTGATAAACCACTTTAATTAAACTGAAAAAGAAGACAAATGGCAATTTTAGTGTTTTGTAGTGTTAATGTAGTATATATTTTGATACACCGAAAAATGAAATAAGACAGTATTAGTTTTCACTGATATATGAATTATTGTAATTTTGAAAATTATTTACCGCTCGATTGATCAGCAATAGATTGTTCTGGCTAAAGATAAACTCCGAGGACAACCAAATATCGGGACCGGGTTTTTCTGTGGCTCCGTCTGTCGCAAAGATAACTGGCTCCGATCCCTCATTGTAATTGAAACAGACACTAACTGCAATTAGGGTTCCAGGTCACAACTTTTGCATATCATGGAGTAATTCGTGTACATACCACCTCATTAAATAGTATTGGAACTTATTGTATTCCATTAAAGCATCCAGTAAAGCATCCAGTTATCATATAAATTCTAGCTATGTTTCTTTCTTTCTATGAACAGAACATAGTACAGAAAGATTAACGTATCTCGCTGATACACTATTTAACGTCACTAATCGATCTATAGCACAGTCTGGTCTCACTCGTACTATTAACAAATAGACCTTTATAGTGTGAACTGTTAATTACTACTTTGACTAATAGAGGACACATACGATCGAACATAAACAACCTGCCATGTTGCTCCATGCTAATAATCCGCTTCGAAGGTTAAGAGAATTCAAATCTTAATTGAACAATGAATTAAACAGAATTCACTTTTTGTCTTGACCACAATATTTTCTAACTAACAATTAATCGGCACAAACATCACACAGACATAATAATATTAATTCCTGCCTACGTGATTTGTAATTCATATAAACGAATAAATTCCAACAATTATCTCAAGACTCATATCAAGAAAATAATGTATGACAGTCCTATAATACACGAGCTTTATAGCATTCCAGACAAGTGAATTCAAGCAATTATGTTCAGACGCCTATCAAGAAAATAATGTATGAAATTCTTTGATAAATAAATTCAAACTAATATCTCGAGGCTCGCATCAAAGAAAAAATTGTATGAAATGAAGGCACTGTACCGTGTTCTCTTTCCCCTTTTACAGAATAGTCTCTTTACCATTTTACAGAATCGTCTCTCAAGACTTCCAATTCCACGTCCCTTGAACTTTTACTTAACGATAAAAAATTCCTACTTTTACTACTTTATACACCCAATCCATTACTTGTTCAGTCAGGATCTAGGTTTATTTACCGCCAAATATTAAAACACGCCCATCCAGAGTTTGGAAATTTCACATTCTCGCTGCCTTAATAACCGATCCCTGCAAAGTTTCAACTTATGACAATTATTCAACAAGTACAAACGTTGTTTCTGTAACTTTTCAACCCTTGGCATTTTTATACTTAGAACCAAATAGACCTCGCATTGACCAGTTTGCCTGACCGTTGTCGAACGGAACCTCGTTAAAAATCATTCATACCCACGCCAGGGACATTAAAACACCGTATTCTAGCTCAGGCCCTAGACTTAAGACGGCACCCAAACACATTCATCAGTTTAACTGGCTATGTGTTATGCTGACACCTGCAGTGTTCACTCAGTTATTTGTTGCCATAACATGTCCAAAATTCATACAGCCCTGATTAATTCTGTGTCGTGCATCGTGTTTCCATCGACTTCTATTATTTTAAACCACTAAAAGAACACATGACCAGTTTCAACTAGATTTTGACGAGAGCACCTGGCAGGAAGAACTTTGAAGTTTATACAAATGATACTGATCAGCCATCAAGTATGACCGCCGTTACTAAAAGCAGAAATTACGTTATTTCAAATTTATACAGATGATGTCGAATTGCCAACGTTACCAAAAATGTAAAGCACTCTAAACGACTTCTTCATAAAAGAAACAACACACACGCAACACAATTTGACCAAATTTGATACAGATCATTCTGGAATAAATTGACTTTTTTTACAAACTATGCCGATCTACCATCCAATATGGCTGCTGATACTGAAAATAGACAAACCATAAAAACTTCTTCTCAGTAACCGCTCAGCAGAATTTGACCAGATTGAAAGAAAGTGTCCTGACTTGAAGGCCTTTTAGGTTTATACATACGATTTATACATATGATACCAGTTTGCCTTCAAATATCACTACCGTTGCTAGAAATATCACCGCCGTTACTAGAAATTTCACTGCCGTTAATAGAAATAGAAAACATTTACACAGGTTAATCTAACATAAACCGCTGAACAGAATTTCACCAACTTTGGATAGATTTAAACCCCCCCCCCCAAAAAAAAAACATCCTGGCATAAAGATCTAAAGTATATAGAATTCAAATACGAATGGATATACAATAATTGAGAAACCATTAAACACTTGTTTTCATATCATATACTTGGCAAGCATTGAAAGAAATTTGTACAGACAAGATTCTGCTGATCCAGTTTTACTTGGCAACAGCTCTTGTATTTTGCTATTAAGATGTCAGCAACGTGTGCATTCTCAGATCCATTTTAGGCCAGTATTTATCTTCCGACTGTCCATTTTTATTATGATATCGTCATCATTTTTGTCATTATTATGTAATTCTTGACGTCTCTGTCATTTAATTTAGCAGTTATTTTGATATTAGCACCATGACGCCATGTTCATGTTTCATGACAGAATGATGGATGAAAATGAAAGAATGAAGGTTGAGAAGGTAGTCTATAACACAAATTTAACTTCTATGTTATTTCAGAGTGTACGTCGATCCTGGCATTCCGTCAGCAGCACACGCAACCAGGAGCATGGGGTAGATCAGATTTGTATGTCGTCTGCAGGATGAGACCTCTGACCTTTGAACTTTCCCCTTGTTCAAATGAAATCGTTGAATGCCAGTGGATGCCAGTCCAGGAGCTTCATAAACATGCGCAAATTTCCACCACCACGCGCAGACTTACATCGCTGGTCATGTTTGGCCTAGAGCATGGATTTAATCGGGTCGACATAAAGCCAGAACAAATGGAATCGATTCATAAAGGGCTGAAGTGTTACCTGTTTCACAGACCTTTGTCAGATGAATGGAAGAGCTGACCGATCCCATTTCTTAGATGCACAATAATATGTGTTATTTCTTGTAAAATCAACGATTGAATATTGCATTCATCTTCTGACACCTGAACGAAAAGGCATATCTCCTTTTTAATAGATGGATCGATCTAAATAATATATATACATACCAAAAATGATGTAATTTATTTATATAAAGATAATTTGTTAACGGAAGGAGGGGTTACAGAAGGTTATTTAACCATTACAGCTTTAATTATTTTATGAGCTATGCAAGATATATACCAGAAAAATATATTGGATAGTCTGTTGCCCATCCGTCTGTTAGCACAAGTTTATTATCGCTACTTGGCCTAAACTACTTGGAAGGTTGCTATGAAAGTTTATCCCATGATCAAGTTGGTCCTTAATGAAAATGGTGCCACTCGGACATCGGACATCCAGTTCTTTATATTGTCCGGCCCCACGGCCATGTAGGCAAGATATACATTTTAGTTAATACTTATTCCATTTGTCTGTATTGCTATCTGATGATGTTTTATGTATCTACCACAATAGTCACTATCTTATTTAGCAATTACTATTGCAAACTATGTAATAAGAATGTTATTAGTGTCATGTAATAATTCTTTTGGATTTTTTTTAAAGATTTAATTACTAAACTGTTCTTGTTAGTGCGGCTCGCCGGGTTAAGCATTTTATCTGTTTTAGCCGCAGCCAAAAATGATTGGGCGTCCCTGTCCTGAACGAAAATGGTGCTGATCTGACGTCCAGTATTACCACCACAGCGACCATCTTTAAAATTTTGCTACCACTACTGCCGAATGGATGGTTATGTTAATACAGGGTTTTTATACTTCTTGTAATATCTAGTTGGTCCTAAATAAAAATGGTGCGTATCTAGCATTCAACGTCTTGCTAATAAGTCATGCAAGTGTGAAAATATTGTTATCGTTACTCCATCTATCGGGTTTTCACCAGAAGACTTCAAATGATATTTAGATAGTCCTAAATGAAAACGATGCCGGCTGCACATCCAATATGACCGCCAAAGTGGCCATTATGAAAGTGTTGTCCTCGCTCCTCATCAAGAATTGAAGGGATGTTGCTGTTGTTGTTGTTGGGTTTAACGCCAGTTTTCAGCACAAGACAGGCTATACATGTCGGCCAGAATAAATGGTGGAGAGAGAACCCGGGAAAACCCCGGAAAGAACCACCGACCCACGAGAAGCCACTGGCAAGCTTTCTCACGTACCCACATTGGCCAAACCCGAGACTCGAACCCACGCAGACAGAGGTGAGATGGTAATGATCCGTAACGATGAGCGCTTTAGAACACTCGGCCCCCCTTCCTTGGAAATGATGATCCTGTAGTAATAAACCTAGCTATTGTGCATGCTATTTATTTTTGCGTCTCCGTATATAGCTTTGCTACAATTTTGTCATTATTTGTTGATTATGGGAGTCGCTGTTGGGAAGACAGTTCTCAAACCGAGCAATTACCAAGTTTCAAGGATCATACGTCATAATGTACAGTATTCACGAGACTTTATGACAGCATGGATTAGTTTCGTAAAATGAGCCCTCTCAAATTTCTTAACATTTTTAGGTATACGTGTTTGGTAATTTGAGGTACTTGTTGTTTGTATTAGGTGTTTATGTGGTGTTTTTTATAGCATGGCGTGAAGTACAATTTCGGCTTAGACGAGCTTACCAATACGTCATGCAGGTGTGAAAAAATAAGTAAAACCATGCAAGTCTGATATTAGAGTTTCGTGACGTGTTGGTGTTATTATTGGATGATTAGAGAAAAAGTGTCCCCGCTTTTTTCAGTTAACAACGGCTGTTGTCTTGAGGTCCTTGGAAAAAAGGAAAATATGGACCGGTAAAACCCGATTCAGGCCTAAGCTGTTTGCTTCGCTAGGTCGTGAGATCCCTTGCTTGTAACATTATCGACATGAATGTTTGCTAAATAACTTTTTATGATGTTGTTCCTAAATGAAAATGATGTTTGTCAGGCATCCAGTATGGCCGCCGCAGGCGCTATCTTGAAAATCTAGTTATCATTACTTCCGAATGAAAGGGATTTTCACTCAAAGACGTCTTATGATGTCTAGTTGGACGTAAATGAAAATGGTGCGGATTTTATTTCCAATGTGGCCACAATAGTGGACATTTTGAAAATCTTGTCATCACTACTTCTCCTTGATGGCTGGTCATATCGACATTGTGCTTGCACCAAAAGACTTCTTATCAATAGAAAGTGTCAATCAGTCATTAATGGAAGTGTCAATCGGATATCCATTATGGCCACGTGTTATCGTTGCTCCTCCAAAACGAAAAGTCACATCAACATCGTGTTTTCACCAAAAGACATCGTGTCATGTCTTTTTAGTCATAAATTAGGTCTTGTTGGTTCTGAATGAAAATTGTGTCAATCTGGCATCTAGTATGTCTAACACACCAAGAAATTTACAATTCTTCTTAGTCCTGAACAGTATTATTATCAGATGGTTTCAACACTCCGCAGTTAACAGGGAGAAATGGTCTTGAATTCTAGTAAATTCTTTTTGGTCAGTAGAGCGTTAGTCCCGTCAAGGGGCTCTTGTTTATGAGGGAAAGCTTGGGAAGTGATTGACTTAACAATTAACTTGCTCCTGTTTATTAACATATCAGCTTCTCTTACGGATATTATTGTTTTGAAAATTTCATATATAATTCAGTAGATTCGTAGAATATATTTTAAAATCGGCATTAATGGTTTAAAGTATTACAACATGAACGTATATGTATAATCTAACGATAACGATCTAGGGGTGAGAGACATATACCAAACTACTTGCATCGAGTTGTTTATATAATGACTCACTCGCGTTTGTGGTTTAGGATGAGTAATACTTAAGGCACTAAAGTGAACCCTGTCTAAAAGTGAACATTGTCTATAAGAAACACTCAAGGGAACACATAATTTGTTTTTATCCTTTACTTTCATTATGCGACGGCATATCAAGGTTTATATTGTTTGCAGTCGAGTTCGACTTGCAAGCGAGTATAATATGGCATTTCGCTCGATCTGTCCCCGAAATTGGTATCCCTGCTGCCTAATGGCTGTCTATGATACCATTTTGTGTCCTTGCTTCATAATGGTGATCTTTGATACCGTTGAATATCACTGCTTCCTAATGATGGTCTTCGATGCCATTTTGTATCCTTGCTGCCAAATGGCGGTCTTTGATAACGTTTTGTATCCTTGCTTCCAAATGGTGGTCTTTGATACCGTTGAATATCACTGCTTGCTATTGGTGGTCTTTGATGCCATATTGTATCCTTGCTTCCTAATGGTGGTCCTTAATGCCATTTTGTTTATCCTTGCTTCCTAATAGTTTTCTTTGATGCCATTTTTATCTTTACTTCATAATGGTTATCTTTGATGTCATTTAAGACTGCTTGTTTAAAACCAGAAATTTGTGTAACAACCGTTATTCCATACAATTATCAGTCGTATTTATGCTGACTTGACGTCTTTGCATCCATTTCATCAAGTTAATTCGTAAGCATTGTTCCCAACCTTATTGGTATTTTGCTTCGAATTTAGTGATGGAACCAGTTGAGGAGCAAGGTAGTCAGTAACGTTTTCTCATGAAAATGGAAACATAGAAACACTTTTAAAATACAGGTGACGTTCATGTTTAAGTGAAAGTATGTGAAAAGTCAAGACAGCTCGACACAACCTATTCTGCGTTCAAGCATGTGATGAACAGTTCTTAAAGTATGTACCGATTAGCAGAAAATTATTTTTAACGCAATATTACGCACAGACAATAGAAAAAAGTGTCATATAGCATTAATTTTTCTCTTGGCAGTAGGTCAGTGGGTCAAAGGTCGCAGACGGTCTTTAAGTTGAATGGAAGGTGTACCCAGTTCAGTGGTGAGTGTTTAATTGTTCGTAAGAATGTGGACATGGTATTACATTTTTCACCCTTCTCGGTACACTTTGTTTTGACAGAACGTGAACCAATTATAGATGTACAATGAAAGTGCTTATTACAAGGTTAAACTGGACGATTTTGTTGGCTACGTCACATTATCCTTGCATGGTTACACAAATGACCTTTGTGTAACCCTTCTGTTATATTTGACTTTCTGATATGAACCAAGAACAGTGGAAAGGTTAATATGAACCGAACACCTATGTCACGTTGATTCCTCTAAATCACGCGCAACAGCATGGTGTGTGGCACAGGTACTTAAAATAATCCACTTATTCCATAAAATCACAAATAAAAAAAAAATACAAGTTAAACCGTCCTCCACGCAAGTGTCTGGTTTTTAACACCATGGAGCGCGCGAGATCTTGCTATCTTTCACTTGTAATAACACATTTAATGATATGCTCACTATATGTATCAACAGTCACATAAGTGATTATTAGTTTAAGGTTCATCATTGTGGCGGGTTGCAATGATAGGGAACGTAGAGAAACAACCATAAACGTACAAAGAAATTTAAAAAGTCCACCAAATTTTCAAAAAGAGAAAATAAAAGAAATTTCATGAAATCTATAATCATCATTTATAGTAATTTAAATGCACAAATAGCTACCAATCCGCGTCACAACCCTATTATGTTATTTCATTCTCACACTGTTGTTACTATGTTCAAAGGTAGGTACATAGATAAATGTCTAGGTGGATGGATGGGTGATATGCATTATGCTTAGAATACTTCTTGATCATTACGTATGAAATTATGTATGAAAATAACATGCTGTTTGCTTCATTGCAATTATACTTTTTATTTCCCTAGCTGTTATCACGAGTACCATTTTATAGTAGAATAATATATGTTTCTTTCAACCAACTATAAGTTTCTTATTTTTCGAGTAGGGGTTGATGGTTTGAGATAAGAATTTTTTGTATACCAGTGATATCAAAGAACCCCACTATTCCATTGATATCATGTTTGAAACTTGGGCATGGTGGAACAACTCTCAGTTGCAATTAGAAATTGTAAGAAATAAAACTGATAACAAGCAAGTACTGATAAAAATTGTCAGGTTTTGTTTTAGCTTATAATGGATGTATTCATATACTATTTAAATGAGATGATAGTAACGCTGTTGTAAATTTTAGGTACGAAGATATTTATAAATACACGTATGCACAAGTCCCTATAAGTACTTGCCAATTAAATTATGGGTGGAATGTGATGGGTATGACTTTTGTGAAGAAAATATGCAGATTTCAAAACACTGATGTGATGCATATATATTTCAATGCAGCACGCGCTTACTTTCCTCAGTTGATGATTCATAAGATTAAGGCGATTACGTATCAAATTATGCACAACCCAAAGTAAAACGTCTTTAAAAAATATGGAAAGTTGCCGGTATATTTTCGAAACGAATGCTAAAAATGTGCCTCGCGATGTTATTTTCCTAATAAGTCTTGCCCCTCGTTAACGTTTTTAATGCCAGTGCTGATGATGCTCAGAAACTTCGCAGTTAAAATTAGATTGTAACCCACATGTTAGGTTTTAGTACAGTGTATGTCTTGTCCAGCCAAAAATTTCCAGTGCTCATTCTGTTAATAGAAACTGTTTATTAGCGTAAGATTGTATCCTAGTAGCAAACTCAGACAGTACTTGCCAAAATAGTTATTTTGCTTGCCCAGACTATTGAAGTAAAAAGCGAGCTAATATGAGGCGCCGTAGCAGACAAAAGCTGGTCCAATGAGAAAGTTACAGTTGAAATTTTGATGTCTTATGTCGAGAAATCCAATATCACGTGTTGGATCAAATTGCACGTCCTTAAAGTTCTATTTTCTAGATCGAGATTTTAGATTTTATATGTTGAATTATACAGTGGTGGTTTAAAGTTCAATTTCCTATGTCGACGTTTTACAGTGAATATTTTGAATTACACAGCGGTGGTTGAATTTTCAATATCATATGCCGAGAATCCCAACTTCACACGTTGTATGCAACTGTTTGTGATGAATGTTCCATTTCATTTGGCGAGAAGTTAGATTTCATCTGTTGAATTTCACAGCAATGAGAAGCAGCCCCGTTTAAAAATAATGCGGTCCGTTCACGCGAAGAAATTCATAGTAATTCTCGACCTGTGAATGGTAACTTTCAAACTGTAAATGTATGAAATGTAATGGCGCCTCAGTTTAATACACGAATGACGTCTCTTAATACTCGATATTATTTTGAATTGTTAAAGTGGACATTGTGTAATGTTACTTTTAACACCAACGCATCATTTCACCATATAAGAATAGCAATTCTGACAAGCACAATAAAATGTCCAACCACCGCTGTATAATTGAACTGATACAATCTAAAAACTCAACATTTGAAATGGAACTTTCAGCACAATCAATGTGATTCACCATGTTAAATTGAAACTCTCGACATATGACATTAAAATTTCAACAAGCGCAGTGTAATTCAGAAGATACAATCTAAAAGCTCGACATCAGACATCGAATTTTCAACCAGCGCTGTGTAATTCAGCAAATGAAATCTAAATACTCAACATACGAAATGGAACTTTCAACATAAACTCTTTGAACCAATACGTAAATTAGGAATTCTCGACGTACGACATTGAAATTTCAGCCACCGCCGTGTAATTCAAACGGCACAATCTAAAATTCGACATAGAAAATATAACTTTCAATCACTGCTGTTTAATTCAACATATACAGTCTAAAATGTCGACCTAGAAAATGGAACTTTAAGGACAAGCATTTTTGATACAACACGTGAAATTGGAATTCTGGACATAGGACATTAAAATTTCAACGGCAACGTTCTGATTAGACCAGCTTTTGTCCGCTACGGCGCCTCATAAGCTACCGTATCAAGAAAGGTACCCATCACTATTACAGACTAGCCTTTCTTTAAGACAATAAGTAGTTTAGATGTTTCTTTAATCTTTTGGTAATCAGCCTATAATCTTTTGGTAATCAGTCTTTATAAGGGAAATCATTCGAATGAATCAAGACAAATAACTATCATCAATAAAGCTGGGCCTTCTAAAGAGATGGTAACCTCTCCAGATATTTATGCATTCTCGTAACAATTACTCTTCACAAGGGAAATCACTCTTCGAAGTATTTCTTTTTACTGTTTCCTTGCATGGTAGTAGGCAAAAAACCCGAGTGCAGTACATGATACTTATTACGGAACCCCATCACAGACGTACCATCTCCATGCGCAACTTAAAATAGTTTACACCTGTTGAAAACATTGTCACTTTAAACAGCACAGTTTCTAATAACTTTCATGTTTTCATTTTAGCTCGGCGTTAAACATTTACGAAAACATGTTTGGAGAAACTACAATGAGTAAATACAAGCTAAACCTCATACTAAATAGCAATAAGACAACTGCCGATCAAATCAAGTCTTTGGATGTGACACGAACCCAGTACAAGTAGCAGAATGAAGTTGAAATGTGGTTTACGAGTAAGTGCATGTCACATTAAGGCCATTTGAATGGCATCAGCTTGCAAGGGATTGGCGTAAGTAACGTGGAAAATTAGACATGTTCGTATTGTTGACGGGTTTTACCAGTGATTTTCCTGTCAGATTGCGCACGCTTCAAAAGCTGTCTCTTTAATTTGTTGATCTTATCTCCCGAAGCACGCGATCAAGATTACACATGTTATAAATTACCATCAAACGATACGTAAATTGAGTATTCGAACTATTTTAATTATCTACGTTCCGTAAAAATTGACACCTATTATTTAGTGAACATAAGCTTTAAAGCATGCGATGACCGAAGGACTCTTGAATTGTCAGTTGTTATCAGCGAAATATGACTTTTAAAAATATGATAATTAGGTAGGAATAATATAGAACTTGGAATCGCAAACATTACATTACATTATTTATCCTACACAAAAATTTTTATGTAGGCGACAATTAGCACTGAATAAGGTTGAGGTTATTTGAATGTACTCTTGCAATTTCATAATTTGTTATTTAGTACTCACGAACAGTGTGGTTTATTGGATATTTTACGCTCTAGGATTGTATGGTTGATCTGATGTCAACGCTCAAGGACCGAATGATCTGATGGGTACGCTCTAGGATTGTATGATTTATCTGATGTGTACGCTTAAGGACCGAAGTTTTGATCTGATATGTACGCTCTCTAATCGCATGGTTGATCTGATGTGTACGCTTAAGGACCAAATGGTTGATCTGATGTGTACGCTGTATGAGTGTATGGTTGATCTGTACGCTCAAGGACCGAATGGTTGACCTGATGTGTATGTTGTTGTATGGTTGATCTGATATGTGCGATAAAGGACCGAATGATTTATCTGATGTGTACGCTGTATGATTATGTGGTTGATTTGATGTGTACGCTCAAGGACCGAACGGTTGATCTGTTAAGTACCCTCCTGGATCAAATGATTTATTTGATATGTACGGATGCATGGCGTTAGTTATGAACCTCGAATGTATGCCGATAGTTGCCATTCGGACCATCTTAGTTATCTCCGAAACATGGATTAACTGAAGTTTCGACTGCGTCGAACTATCTTTTCATTCGCAACTTCAGTTCGTCCTAGGGTAAATCGAATGGTATAAATAGCCGAGGTGGTTCGAATAGATTTGGAGTTTTTTTATTTGCGCAGAAATGTCCGGCAAACAAAGTGAATGATTATTCTGTAAATTATTGCGCGGACATACATCAACGCAGAGACATTTGTGTTTCACAGAAATAGCCGAGGTGGTCCAAATGATACTGAACCATATGCTACTCTTGATTCATTATCGTTGGTATCCCTTTAAAATATCAAGTATTCACTTGTCCTCTGGTGGTAATTATCTGCTTTTAATTGGTTATGGCAGTATCCTTGTTTAGTTTATTTTTTCATTTGTCAATTAATGAACCTTTTCAAGTGGATTAAAAGTGTAAGCTGCTTTCTAAAAAATGTTTACATCATACGACATAATAATGAAGTTTTTCTTTCTTTATTACGATTACCAGCAATCTGATTGGCCAAACTCTTTTTAATTTCTTTAGTTTATATCTGCATGAATCGAGATTGAAATATTATAGTTTAGCCCCTCCTACTGGTAATGCGTTTTTTCCAACATTTGTATAGAATTATGTGTAAAATATTTACAAAATACACTAACATACATCAACAACACGGGCAATGTGATAATTTGATGTTTACAGTGTATACTCAATAACGCTTTGAATAAAAAAATATTTTATAAGACTCTAAAATATAAAGCTGAATGTTGGATGACTCAAAAATTTAAATAATCCGCACAGACAGAGACAGAGACAGAGAGAGACAGAGAGAGAGAGGGGCTGGGTGGGTGTTGCGATCCATGACATTCCAATTGTTTTTCCAAGTTACATTCTGACATTTCACGTTGTTACATAAAGTAGTGGAAAGATGAGTCGATCATTCGGGTGTGACTGGACAGTTGATTTCGCTTCGTGATTACACTAGCTTTGGATGCAAGCATACCGTCGTATTTACATATTTTGCACGAACTTGGCTCGTAAACGAAAAACTATAAGAAATTACCTTTCTGTTCAGTTGTGATTACAATTTAAATAAATAACTTCTTGTAAATTTTAATATTTAAGACTTGATGATACTCAGCCTTGAAATAGTGATGATGTCCTTGGCCGTCGTCGAAAAGTTGGGTGGGTGGGTAGGGGAACAAACTCGGCTGAAACTAAGCTGTTGTCGGGATTTAAAGAGATGGTAAGCGTGATTCTCGAAGGAATTTAAAATGGAATGACCCAGATACAGCAGAGACATGAAACAAACTGGGTGAATCTAGACCAGATGTTTCAGAAGTCAGTAGTGTCTGCTATTTTTGAGTGTGCAGCCACGCATTCTCTCTCTCTCTCTCTCTCTCTCTCTCTCACACACACACACACACACACACACACACACACACACACACACACACACACACACATATTTGCATAGATGCAACCGACCCAAAAAATACATTGCTATAAATTTGTAAGCGGCCACTTCATGTGACATTTGTCGAGGAGACTCCTGCATGATATTGGTTTCTGAAACAACATAAACAACAACTGTTTCGTTTTGTGTTTCAGAAAAGATCATTCATTGATTTACCATCAGCTTTTATAAACCAGAATTGATTTAATTTCGAATGTTTTTATCACTTTGTGCATTAATGAGGTCCATAAACAATGTCTACTCTCTGATGGCGTAGCAAGAAATTCCTGCCCCCTCACCGCGGCAAAACTTAATAGTGCTTCGTCGATCATTCAGGCGGTTGTTTTGGTTCATACTTCAATGAACGTAAAAAATTAACAGTCGATCTTAAATGTGTTCCGGTTGTTACCTGTTATCTTCTTACTAGTCGTTGAGTTTATCTAACTCATCTGATTCAACTAATAAACATACATTTCACAAGCTTGCCTGCGGGAAGCTTGATGAACCACCGTTGAGTAGGTTTCTAACATTGTTCTAGTATTAGAGAAGCGTATCATTGTGACTCTAATATCGCATTTTCTTGTTGATTTGCAGCAAGTTATTTTGACTAGAAAAGCTACATAGCTCAGATACGTATCATTGATGAGGCACTTGGCTATTTCATTCCTGAGTTGTTTTCATAATTGACTTTTTACGTGCATTTGATTGGATCTCCCCCTGTAACGTAAGATGGTTGTTCGATTTCGTACTTTCTCATACCTCCTTCTCTATTTTGGGGGGTATTTTAATTGTTTCGTTGTTTTATTTGACTGTTTTGTAACAGATACTGTACGAAAGTTACTTACTAGACGGCTTTAGCACCTGTATTCTCTTTGATGCCGTATGTATTTGCTTATAAGTCTAGTCAAACTACAAAAACCAAAGATGCTGATCTGCGGTAGCATAATGCACCTGCAGGTCAGGGTCTGTGTTGTTTATTCTACTGATTACTCCTAACAAACTGCACAGACCAAGATCTGCCAGCGCATAATGCGTTGGCAGATCGATCTGGATCTGCACAGTTTGCAGTTGGACTCGTTTTATAAGCGAGTATAGACGGTAGCTTTGTTTTTCTTTCTTCATGACATGATCAATTCTTTCTTATGTAATTAGTGATGGTATGCTCTTTCGTGATGTTTTTATTGCAAGTAGTCCTTGGGACACCAGCAATTTTGCGTGCCTTTATGTTTCTGCCCATTTCAAGCTCGCAAAAAAGATTCAGTACTAAATAAATTTTAACATTTCAGTTAAGTCTTTCACACTGTCAATTTGATGGTTGCAGTTACAACACACCTCTTTTACAATGGACGCATCTAATTCACAGGTTATCTGTATTTAATTCATTTGGTACACGGTATAATGAAAGATGGCCAAGGTTAACCCCAAAGCCTTTCTACAACGTCCATGATAAAATATGATCTCTGTACAGTTATTACTCAATAATCAGAATTACGCTGTGCTGACAATGTGCTTCGCGTGATTATGCTGCCGATGTGCTTGGCATGGTTATGCTAACAATGTGCTTCGCGTGGTTATACTGCTAAATACACAGACACAAGCTTTTAGATCTGTCAACAAGGTGGTATCAAAGATGCAACCAGAGAATATCCGAAATGCACGGTATTTGTGTTGTTAACTAAATAACGCTTATCATTAGCGCAGAATAGAGCCACTCTGTTCATCTTGATACTGAACATGCCATGATTGTATGATAAAACCATTGTCAATTTTTTGGCGATTGTCTTCGTGCTTTAACAGAGACTATTTATACATATAAAACCTTAAACTGTGTTGGATTTTACATTTATTGACATATTACTTACTTTTCTCGCCTCATTATCAGTTTTAAATTAATGAAGTTTTGGGCTTAACACACAGATTTCTCATATTAGTGAATTGTTTAATTCAGTCTTAAGTAAACCTACAACTTTCTTGTTCATTCCAGACATATTATATACCTTGACCTTATTACAATGGTTCGTCTCAAAGAAATGAATATATTCCTTTATATCATCGTAACAATTGTTTCTTTAAAAACTGATGCACAGAGAATTTATACTGTCATAAATAGTTTACATTATCACGGTATTTGTGATGTAACTTGTTGTAGCAGAACTCGTTCATCAGCAGTCTGGATAATGCAGGTACATTAAATCAGCCAGATGTCGGTTTGATGAGGTTGATTGTTTCGTTTTCCACACTCACAAGTACCAGCCCTCCTATGTACTAATATTGTTTGAAAATTATGTACCTTCTTGCAAATTAGCAAATTTATTTTTATTAGTACATATTTTCACAGCTGGACTCTTCTTAACTTCTTATTTTCTTTACCGAAACATCATTGTTCATCAGTTTCAAGAAGTTCTTATCAAAATAGTTCGTTATTGATTAAAAAGGATGAATTTTGTGTATTATTCTAATATAACTCCAAATTGTATGTAAACCTCTTCGTTTTTTTTTTTAAATGCATCGCATATTTCTCTTTTTCCTAACAATAAACATCTTCAAAGAAAAATTGGAATCTCCGTGTTTTCAGAATGTTGTCTAGATAAAGTTTGTGTCCTCCGAATTCTTAGATAACTGTTTAAGCTTAAGCCAAGAAACTGTAGATATATACAAATATACGCGTTCATGTTTACAGTAAATTCTTTCCTTCTTTTTTGACGTGTGAACTATAAAGACCTTTCTAAATAGGATGTAGTTTTTTCTCGGTTAGTGATAAATTTTTACCATAATCAGGATCTTGTCTAACAAGAAGGAAATGGATCAATTTCCCATACATGATTTAAGTTGTAATCGTTATGCGCCGGCCCGGTAAAATTCATGTCAAAATGATCACGGTCTGTAGCTTTGTTTTCTGTCAATTCTTATTCATAAATGTGACACACCTGTCTTGAATTGTAATGTCTTTTATCTTTTGAA
The DNA here is from genome assembly GCA_016617855.1 of Megalonaias nervosa. Taxonomy (NCBI): domain Eukaryota; kingdom Metazoa; phylum Mollusca; class Bivalvia; order Unionida; family Unionidae; genus Megalonaias; species Megalonaias nervosa. The sequence continues at coordinate 7,718 of JAECUM010009811.1, read as the reverse complement.
TGTATCACAGGTGTAACATTCGTTGGTCTCAGTTCATCGACCACTATTTTTGCGATCTTAGTTAACAATACTTGTTTAAAAAAATAAAAAAAAATAAAAAAAAAAAAAAACGGAATATAACCAGTTCCTCTTGAAACGATTGATATGTATTCTTTGTGAATTAATTTAATTATTGAATGTAATGCAGATTAGAGATAATGTGCGTTTTGTTGGGGTTTTTCTGTCCAGCTTTGCTGCTTATCCTCCAAAACACCAATGTCTTCATCAGTTTTTAATAAAACACAGTCAGTGTCGCAATAAACAACTAATGGAAGTTTGAACTTCTGATGAAGTTACTGAATTTCACAAGAGTGTGTTTCTTCTCGCATGATTTCACAAGTATTCCATACGTTGTAGCAAAATATTTTGTATATACTTATATTAGCTATTGCATAAATGTGGCTAAAACGCTTGTTGCATATAAATTTTTGACCTTTGTGTTTATCTATTTAAGTGCAGTCAAGCCTGGATAAGTTTTCAATACCCACGCAATGATATCTGTCTCGGCCCATCGAAACTGATCGAATATGAACGTCAAGATCCTTGACCTGTTCTGTTTTTCTACCTGAACCATTTTAATGTATTTGTCTTCAGTGAGCCGATACACATTTACATATATCCATTTTCATAATGCTTATTTGTTCAGTTTTCATCGAGCAGCTGTCAAGACAAGTCAGAGTGTGTATTTGTTCAAAATATAGTTTTAATGCCGGTTAGCATGACATGGCATGGTGTTTACAGACAATTCTACTGCATAAAACAGTCATCAGTTGTCAGTATTTTTATGTTTTATTCACTTTTGTTGTTGTTGTGTTTCAGCCAGTCAGCAAACATAATATATGTGTTGCTCTCTAATAGTGTAAATTTATCGGGGCTCAATTAAAAAGCATCAATTTGTTCAAAATAAAACTTAATATGTTCAGAGTGATCTTTGGCCAAACGGTGTGCTTATATTGTCAGACAGATCATATAATACATTTTGAATTCACAAACTGTTAAACATCCCAGAAAAGTTGGAGAGGGGTTGTTGTACAGTAAAGACTGTTTCAGTTTCTTATTTTACCTTGATCACTTGGCAAAAGAGTATATTTTGTCAAACTTGCATTGGTGACGCTCTACAATTTCGTACCTTGCATGGAGTTTATTTGTTAAATGAAAAGAGTTTCACAAGTTTTCATCACTGGTTAACCTTAGTTAACCTAGCTATTTAAAATAGGCCTTGAATTTCTACGGTATTGTTAAAAGAACTTAAATTCCCTTTATTTTAGTGTATGACTGATGGATGTAATTTGGGTTATAGAGTATACAGCTTATCTTTGCATGAAATGTGCATCCATACAAAAAAAATGACAGCTCCGCTTGGTTATTTTCACTTTCTGAACTTCAAAGATGAATTATAAAAAAAAAAATGAGCCGATACCTTTCTAAATTTTTATGTATTCCATAATTTATTCATTGCATTTCGGAAGCTGCTATTGCATTCTCTGGCAAAATTCGTTTACTTATATTAATACCTGCTAAAGTTAGTATACTTTGAACTAGTTCAAATGAATTTTCAAGCAGATGGAAACAGCCATTTTGGTCAGTGTGTGCTTAGATAATGTACAAATTTCACAGATAGAGTATGTAGAGAAATTGCAGCCATAGTAAATGAAAGTAGCATTGAGTTATGCCAACATTCTCGCCATTGTGTATGCTGCAAATGAAAACCACTTCACCTTGAACTTATTGCTCTGTGAGAAGTATGCAATATCTGTAGAGCGCCACCTTTAAATTTCAGCTGCATCAGCAAGAAGTACGCAATATCTGTGGAGCGCCACCTTTAAATTTCAGCTTCACCTTTACAGCAATGAAGTTTCTGGAGTTTTCTTTTAACGATCTTGAGGAATGTCAAGATCAACCTGATTAGTAGAAACAAGTTCAAATCCTTCATATTTATCTGCTGTAAATATGAATTGTTTCATTTAAAGCAGTTATTCTCCTAATTTGCATAGTTTTGCACGTGATGTTGTCTGTGCCGTAAACGTCTTTCTCATATTTTGTACATGATGTCTATACTGTAAACCCACCCTCTCTCTCTCTCTCTCTCTCTCTCTCTCTCTCTCTCTCTCTCTCTCTCTCTCTCGTTTCAGTTACTTTTCAGTATTTTACTTCGCCTAGCATTTCTTTCCGCGAGCGCCTTCTTTATGATCTTGCTCTTTTGTCTTTTGAAGATGAGAAGGCATTTTTTTAATCTCTGATACACAGGTAATCTGTTACCGATGAAAAGTGGCAAACGAAATATCAGTCTCAGCAAGTGATATCTTATTTACACCGGCGATGTGTGTAGCATCGAAGGTGATTGTTGAAAAACCACTTTTAAAAATATGAAAGACATGACGATAACAATGTTATTGAATGTATTTGCCAATAAATCTCTGAATGCAGATACTTGTTTTCCATAATTGATTGCAGAAATTATTTCAATGCATTTACGATATAAATATTTTACTTTCAAGAGCTACAAGAGCAGCTATATACTAATTAATCACTAAGCGTATCTGCGTTTTATCCCGCATTTCAAGCGTTACTCTATTATGCATCTTTTACTTTCCTTAATGACAAACTTTTCATAATTGAACCACATTTACATTGAACTGTTCTTTTTTATTTTGGTCACATCCGGTTTTCATTCATCTTCTCAAATTTAGAAGTCTTTTTAAAGCATTAAACATTCTGCACTGAATTTTAGCATAACGCAGAGAGGTTTTTCGTTCTTGTCTCTATGACATGCTCCAGAAACGTCTTTATCGTTCACCTGAGGAACTTCTTGATAAAATTTACATAACGATATTTCCACCATCGTGAGTAATAGCTTTTCTATGCAATAATTTATGTAACTAACCATTTTAATGTCAGTAAGTTTCAAAGATACTGCTTAGTCTGCGATTTTCCCAGCGATTTAAGGTTACTTAAAGCTATTTATTATTTTATTACTGTTAGTGTCATTTACTGAGAAAACTATTTCTTAACTGTTCGTGCCATTTAGGGCCAAAAATAGTAGGATAAATTGTTACTTTAGTAAGTTAAATATAGGTACGTTTGAGTACTTAATTTTGCCCTTGGCAAACAAAGTTAACAATGCCTAAATAGTATCCATATTTCTCACACACGGTTTGTGATATGTGAAATTTAGTCATGAACGAGAAAAGCAAGCCCCCTGGCAAGTTAAATGAATTTAATCAAGCATCCCGGCATGTCAGATGAATTTAATCAAGCATCCCGGCAAGTTAGAGGACTTAAGCAGTAAAAAAGAAAACTAAGGATTGAGTGGACCAGAACCCTCATGTATAAACTTATAATGACCCTATGATTCGAACAAATATCGCAACATACACGGTTTGGTGACTTTTGATTTGGCATAAATATCACAGCATACACGATTCGGTGAATCTTAGATTAACAGTAATATCACATCATACACGATTCGGGAAATTTTACTTGGCATAAATATCACAATATACACGAATCGATGAATCTTGGATTAACGGTAATATCACATCATACACGATTCGGTGAATCTTGGATTAAAAGATAACCCAACATACACACGATTCGGTGAATCTTGGATTAACAGTAATGTCATAAAATACACGATTCACTGACTAATTGATTTTATCACGACATACACGATTTTGTACCTCTTGGATTAACAGTAATATCACAACATTCATGGTTCAGTAACTTCTGATCTGAAATATTAGACATTTTGATAAAAGTTCGTTCCTGATGGCAGATAGACCCATAAATATTCCATTACTATATTTCTAGTCCGATAGACATTCGACTGTCCGATTACATACTCAACAATATTTTAAGTCCGAAATATACTCAATTATATTTCTAGTCCGATATATACTTAACTATATTTCTAGTCCGATACATGCTCAACAATATTTCTAGTCCGATATATACTGGAGTATATTTCCAGTACGATAGGCACTCGACTACATTTCTAATCCGATATATACTTGGCTATATTTCTAGTCCGATATAAACTCAACTTTATTTCAAGTCCGATATATACTTGCTATATTTCTAATCCGAGACATACTCAACTATATTTCTGGTCCGATAGGCACTCGACTATATTTCTAATCCGATATAATCTTGACTATTTTACTAGTCCGATATAAACTCAACTATATTTCAAGTCCGATATATACTTGACTATATTCTAGTCCGACGTATACTTGACTGTATTTCTAGTCCGAGACATACTCAACTATATTTCTAGTTCGATATATACTCAACACCCAACTAGATTTCTAGTTCGATATATACTTGCTATATTTCTAATCCGATACATACTCAACAATATTTCTAGTCCGATATATACTGGAGTATATTTCTAGTCTGATATATATTTGACTATATTTCTAATCTGATGCATACTAAACAATATTCCAAGTCCGATATATACTTGACTACATTTCTAGTCCGATATATATTTGACTATATTTCTAGTCTGATATATACTCAAAATCAGATGGCCAGAAACAAACAGCAACACAAAACTCTGGGAAAAAAACTATCAGCAACCTATCACAATGAAGACAGTCAATAGAGTCAAATAGGGCACACACGGAGGAAGCCAGCGGACAACATCACTTGCCAAGCTTTGGAGTGGAACCCTCAAGGCAAGAAGAGAGTGAGCAGGCCAAAGAAAACATGGAAACGCTCCTTTAAGGAACATCTAAAGATGGCAGATGGGGGGAACACCCTGGCAGAGGCCAAGAAAGCGGCATAAATAGGGTGCGATTGAGAAGCATTGCTGAAGCCCTATTCTCTGAGAAGCATTGCTGAAGCCCTATTCTCTGAGAAGCATTGCTGAAGCCCTATTCTCCACTAGGAACCCTCAGTCTAATATGTCTTGAACTCCTTGTAGAAGTATTTAAATGACAAGAAAAAAATTAAGGCAAATTTTAATTTATTTTTTCTCCGAAGAACTGAGTAGCAGAATGGTTTCGTTCCTCCATAATTAAATTATATAGGTCTCGAAAAGGTATCATAATGTGAGTATCACTCGAAATATCTTTCAAATGGTTTGACCTAAAATGTGTCATATGTCTGTTAATCTTTGGGCCTTACTTGCATGTTTATTGATGTCAGCACGTGCAACTATTTCTGGCTAAAGGCCGAAATGGAGGAATCTAGTATGTTTTCTTGCGAAGGAAATATGTGTCCAAGCCGCAAAATACATGCAACCAAGAAGAGCTGAAGCTGACGAGTTTCTTAAAGATAAGAGAGAGCAAACATTTAGCAAAAGATGACACCTATATCGATGTAGGTCGATTCTGTGACGGGTGGATGGCTTGATTGTTAAATTAATTTGAACTCCTGATTATCCCATAACATTTTACTGTACAGTTTAAGAGAGACATAACAGAAACTTGAAGTTCTTGAAGAAGAATGGAGACAGAGGCCGCAGTTGTTGAGTGGTCAGCGGAGTCGACTCGCGACTGAAAGGGCGCGGTTTTAAACTCTACCATCAGCTCAACCCAGATTGGCTGCCATGGTGTGTACTTGGTAATGCACTGTACTGCAATTATCTCAACATTAAATAACCTTCTTGTGTTGATGTGCTGTAAAACACCAGACCAACTCTCCTGTACATTATTTACGTAATCCAGAATGGCGTGTAATCTTCATGAGGCTAACTGCCTTTTCTCGCATGTAAGCTTCACGTCGATGAGCGAAGGAGAAGGGTCTTCACAAATTATCTGACAAACAGGTTCAAATAGGTAATGCGCTAAATCTCTGTTTTTATCTTCTCTGATAGAATGGTGATAACAAAAGTTGCGATCGGAAGAAATACAAAGATCAAAAGACTTAATCAGGCCAGTTGCCTGAAATGAGGTCCCTCGATACCTTTGAACATGTTTCCTCTTACGAAATAATTGATATTATTATCATATTGTTACAAGGCGAAAGACAGGTACTACTGTGCATATGGATTTAGATACGCTTACAAACTAGTGCTTGTCCTCTTTCAAGGTAGAGGACTGTTTACAACCCTTTAAAGCTTTATTCATTTTATAGCTTCATGAACTTTATCATGTTATGGTGTTGTCCGTCCATACATCCATCCGTCTGTTTCTTACTTCGTTTCTGTACAGTAACTCAAGTTCTCCGCGATCTACCATTACCAAATAATGTAAGTAGCTTTACTTTAGGATAAGGGCGACACCTGTTCATTTTGGGCTCAATTGGTCAAATGTCAAGGTCAAAGAGACTGATGAAAGAAAAGTGTTTTCACACAATAACTTGTGTACGAGATACCTTGACCTAGCTAAATGCCTCGCATGTGAGATAAGAAAGAGGCCTTATGATTGGAGGTCAAATGTCAAAGGTAAAGGCCACAGCGTGACTCTTACAGAAAAATCCTTTCTGCACAGATGTAAAGTTCTTTGTCAACATCTTTGACCAGACTTGGTTGATGGCGTGCATTTGAGAGAAGAAAGAAGAAAGACATCTATTCATTTCGGTGCCAAAAAAAAGTCAAAGATCATGGCCACATGGATTGAAAGAACGAAAAACAATTTGCGCAAAACTGCTTAATTTTATGCAAAATATGCCATGACTAAACTTTCCAGATTTCCTGCACTTGAGACAGTGAAGACGGATATTGATGGCGGGGGGGGGGGGGTATTAGGTTAAGGCCGAGCCAGATGGATTCCGTGATGGAAAATGGTTTCCAAAAATAAATCCTTTTCTGGACGAAACACTTATTTGCAGGAGTATACAAAAACGACTTTAGGTCACAAAAATGAAAGTGTGGTATGTTTGTATATAATTTGATATAGACGACCTGATTCGATATGCATGCCAATTATTACAGATGTCCAGGTTTGAGTTTTAGGCCATTTCAGCAGCTTGGGTTTCTTTATAACAATTTGTTTTTATATTTTGGACATGGACTGTTATGACGGGGGGGGGGGATTTCAAAAGTGTCACTAATAATAATTTTAGATAAATACAGAAATTCAAGAGCGATTTAAAGAAGGTAAAAATCGTTTAAATGTCGTAAAAAGTATTGGGTCAAACGGTTCTCTACTTATACAAGAGTACAAGCGTACCAAATTTAATTTACCTTTGTCGAGCGCCGCCCTCCCTGCCCCCCCCCCCTTCATAATATGTACAAGATCCGCAGAAATTTCTAACAAAATTTTGATTTGCCCTTTTACGAATATACGGTCTTAAACTAAGTAACAGAAATAAGCTAAACCAGCAAGTTTCGTAAAATCAACAAATAATTTATTTTTCTAAGTTACAAAGTAAACATTTAAGAGGAACTTGTATCGTGAATTAAATCCCAAATAATCCTAACAGTTCTATCACAATTCCAAAAGTATATTGTTTCGAATGAATTCCAATACTGAGTGTGCTGATGTACCAATGGTCTTGAATAGGTTGATTTGCCAATAGCCTTGATGTATGACAACGATATAAAACAGAATGTCTTTGAATGAATTCACAATAATACCAAAATAGTGATTTAGTCCAAAAGGTCAATGAACACTCTGTAATTCCAATGAATAGTTGAAATAAATGATTCTTCTCAAATTATAGCTGAACACAACAGTAGACGATTCCACAAACTATATATATATATATATATATATATATATATATATATA